>PITA01010741.1:0-70324 GCA_004023965.1 Spilogale gracilis | reverse complement strand
CAGACGCTGCAGAGTTTATCTTGCTGTTATTGTTGGAGGAGCCCACTTTCAAATGATATAGGGGGATTGGAACTGGTTGTATATAGGGGTAGTATTGAATAGGGATGTGGGATTGACTTGGAGCTTGTATCTACATGTACACGTAAAAGAGAGAATAAAGGAAAGAGGAGAGAAGAAAGGGAGAAACAGAGAGAGCTAATAGGGAAACAAGAGGGAACAACAAAAGCAGAAAATACAGGGGTGTGTTTGAATTTCAGGGTAAAAAGGGGAAAAAAAAGAAAAAAATAGAAAAAATAAAAAAAATTAAAAAGAATAAAAAAATATATAACCCAAATGTTATGGGGTGTTGTATTGGGTATCCTGTTGTGATAAGAAGGGGGATAAAAATTGAAAGAAGAAAAACCGTGAGAGTGTAATTTTAAGCTTAAAGTGTAAGCTTTAAAAGTAAAACTAGAAAAAAGTTTAAAAAAGTAAGTGAGGTGGAAAACTTTATCAATGAGTTGTAGAGTTTTTGGTACTTGTAGTCAGTGCCAGGAGTTTAATAAATTGCCTTTCCCCCGATTTGGGGTTTTGCATTGGAATGTTGTCCTCCTGAGCTTCTGGCATGCTTTCTGGGGGCGGGGCGTGTCATTCCCCTTCAGTCCTTCTACCTAGGCTGAGTCTCTTGGCCCTCCTGCTAGAGGCCTGTCTCAATGGCAACCAGACTATCAGGCTGCAATTCTCTGGTAGCGGAGCGTTGTTCTTTTGCGTCTTTTTTCAGCAGTTGAGGAAGTCAAGTCGGAGCAGGATGTCTGTGCCCAGACCTCCCTCCTAGAGGGAGCCTCTACACAGGGAGGGGCTCTTTCCAGCCTCCCAGTTGGCAGTCTGTCACAGCCGGGCTTGTGCAGATGTTGTATTGATTTCTGCCCCCGTCCCCGCTTGTCGTTTCACTCCCGCACCTCTAAGCCACAACTCCTTTTGGATCGCGCGACTTTGTCTGCCCCCAGGCACCTGGGGCCTCTCCGGTCCCACGAAAGTCTGTAAAAAACGTCTTCCCTGGGGGGGTCTACACGCGGCCCACGGTGTGGAGAGAAACGGGAGAGAAGGGCAGGATAGAATCCACTCCCGCTGCTTTCCCGGAAGCTGTGGCAGCTCAGGTGGAGGCAGGCCTGGGCGGCTGCATGCCTGCGCGTGCAGGGGCCGGGGCCGGGGCCCGCTGGGGTGGAGGCCTGGGCGGCTGCTCGCGGGCCGGGGCCAGGGCCGGGGCCGGCAGGGGGGAGGGAGTCCGGGCAGCAGGAAAAGAAAGAAAATAAAAGATTTTAAAAAGTCTCCTTGCCTTGCCCCGGGCTCCGCTGTGTTTAGCTTCTTTCTAGCCCCGATTCAGGCCGTAATCTGCTGTTATTCCTCACTCACAGAGCTCTTTCGTTTTGGGGTATTTGTTTTCAATGGTTCAGCTCTGCGGGCTTCCTCCCCCACTCCCCTGTCTCTGGGGGCAAGCCTCCAGACCCTCCAATTTGTTTCTACCTTTTTGCCGATGTTCTTTGTCTCTCGTGGTGGTCCAGAAGTGGAAAATATCACATTTCAGGCTGGTTTCATGGGTGTTCACGGTGGTCTTGTAGTGGTTTTTTTGCTGGAAATCAGCTCTCTTCAGGGAACTCCCCAAAATGCGGTCACCTGGCCTTCCGCCATCTTGACCCCAATCCTGACTTATTCCTCTTAACATTATACACTCTAGATCCATCCATCTTGTTACAAATGGCAATATTTCATTGTTTTTTTAAGAGTAGTATTTCACTGTATATGTATGTGTGTGTGTGTATCTGTGTACCCACACACACATCATACATACATACATATATACCATATCTTCATTCCTTTATAGATGAATACTTGGGTTGCTTCCATATCTTGGCTACTGTAAATAATGCTGCAGTAAACATAGGGGTATGTGCGTCTTTTTAAATTATTGTTTTTGTACTCTGTGGGTAATTCTATTTTTATTTTTTTCAAAGAACCTCCATATTGCTTTCCCCAGTGACTGTACCAGCTTGCATTTCCAGCAGCAGTGCAGGAGGGTTCCTTTTTCTCCACATCATCACCAGCACTTGATGTTTTTTGTTTTTGATTTTAGCCATTCTGACAGGTGTGAGGGGAATCTCATTGTGGTTTTGATTTGCATTTCCCTGGTGATTAGTGATGTTGAGCAACTTTTCACATGTCTGTTGATCATCTGCATGTCTTCTTTGGAAAAATGTGTATTCATGCCTTCTGCTCATTTTTTACATTGAATTATTTGTGTGTTTTGGCGTTGAGTTGTGTTAGTTCTTTATATATTTTGGATATTAACCCCTTATTAGATACATCATCTGCAAATATAATCTCCCATTTGGTGTGTTATCTTTTGTTTTGTTGGATTTCCTTTGCTGTATAAAAGCTTTTTAATTTGGTGTCCTCCCACTAGTTTAATTTTGCTTTTGTTTCCCTTGCCAAAGGAGACCTATGTGGAAAAATGTTTCTACAGCTACCTCGTAGATATTAGTGCCTATATTTTCTGTTAGGAATTTTATGGTTTTAGGTCTCACATTTAGGTCTTTAATCCATTTGAGTTTATTTTTGTGTAGGGTGTAAGAAAATTGTTCTGTTTCCATCTTTTCAATGTGGCTGTGCAAAAAGCAGATTAATCTCTTTTTTTCCCAACGATTTTATTTATTTATTTTAGAGAGAGAAAGAGAGTGTGGTAGGGACAGGGAAAGAGGGAGAGAGAAAGATAAACTCTCAAGCAGACTCCGTGCTGAGCATGGAGTGAGACGTGGGGCTTGATCCCACAATCCACAATCCTGAGATCATGACCTGAGCCAAACACTTAACTGACTGAGCCATCCAGGTGCCCTAGAGGCAGATTAATCTTCAATGAGGCTGAAGGTCTAGGTATAAAAACCAGATTTTTATTCTCTTTGACAGGCATTTTTCAAATCAAGTAAATACATGTTTTCCCTCAAAGAGGGAATTAGAAAACTAGATTAATTAGAAAGTTAAGAAAATGGGAAGCCATATATAATACCTCCTTCTGCCCTACCCCTATATCTAATTCACCAACAAATCTAGGTGGTTTCCATTTGCTTTGCCAAGATATTATTTTTTACCTCAATTATTATGGTATCCATGTGTTGGTCTCCCTACTTCCTCTCTTGTGTTTACCTTAATTTATCACCAGACTGGTTCCAGATTAAAAAGACAATCTGGTTACCCCTTATCAAAAATTTTAAAGGGATTCCCAGTGGTCATAGGGCAAACTGAAATCCTTAATGTAACCTTCTTGACATTACATGGCCTGGTGCCCACCTTCCTTCACAGAAACTCTTTCTCCCTCTGGGACGTAATCAAAAAAATTTTCTTTCATCTATTCTAATTAACCTTGCTTCCTTCTGCTCTGAACCTTTTCACATTCAGTTCCTGCTCTTAAAATACCATTCACCAGCCCCCTTCACCTAATTCACTTGAATTCTTAATTCATATCCCTGTTCAATTATCATTTGCTTAGGGAAGGCTTTTGTAATCTAAGTAGGTCAATTTCTTCCCATCAGGTGCTTTCAAAGAGCCTTGCACTTTGCTGTCATTCTGCTTTTCACAGCTGTGATTTACTTTTATGTGTGTGTTATGCATTTTCATCTACACCACTATAAATTTGGTAGTGGTCCAGGCAATGTCTTATTTTGTATGCTGTTCCATATCAGGATCTAACACAGTAACTAGAATATAGTTGGTTCTCAGTATTTTCATTAAAAGTTAATAAATTTCATCTTTGTACATCTAATGACTCATTAAGAATTTATAACCTATTTTTATTCCCTCTCATAGGAATACAGTTTCTACATACAGTAGGCACACACAGTTTTTTTTTGTGAAAAATTCAAATGTGCCAGAGAAACATGGTAAGATCTTAATTTATGCCTTAGAAAATGTCTGTGGGGGGCACCTGGATGGCTCAGTTGGTTGAGCGTCTGCCTTCAGATCCGGGATCAAGCCCCGCATTGGGCTCCCTGCTCAGTGGGAAGTCTGCTTCTCCCTCTCTCGCTCCCCTTGCTTGTGTTCCCTCTCTAGCTATGTTTCTCTATGTCAAATAAATAAATAAAATCTTTAAAAAAAAGGAAAATGTCTGTGGTATGATGTACTGCAGTACTTAAAAATGTCTTGTACTTAGATCTAAGTATTTCTTTGAAGTATAATTTTATTTATCTTAAGGAGACCCTCCTTCAGTGGAGCTTAAATATTCACATAACAATATTAATTAAAAGATCATCTTCTCAGAAAAATATCAAAGCTTGAATTTGTCAATAATCTCCATGTCTTAATTACACATGAAGTTCCAAAAACATAGACATGCTTTAAGGGATATATTGACCAATACAGCCCAGTTTTACTGTTAGCAAATTTTATAGATAAGATTTTTTTTAAAGCATTATCTAAGTAGAAATGTATATTCTTATAGAGGACAAAGGATCATTTATAATATAAAGAATTTAAAATAGATGGTCATGAATTCACAGTTCTCTCCAGTTAATATATATTTTACTCAAGTTATATTTATTTGAACATACTTAATCTACCTAGATTAGAACACAGTGTAGTCATTTAGATTGGTGAAAAATAGGCAACACTGAGAAGGTTTTATAGGCTTGCAGAAAGTAAGTCAAATGGAGTAATTTTATGGCTTCCACATTAATTTTGCATAAACTAGATTGACTTGCAAGTTGTTTTTTTGTTTTGTTATAATCTGTGTTGGATACCTTCCTCTTATTATGCCTGAAGCCTTACTTCCTCCTTATGTGTTATTTATATGGTCCATTTGTCATAATCATTTCTAAATCAACTCATAAATTGTATACTCATTTTGATTATTTGATATTTGGGATGGTTTATTTTTCACCCCACTTATTTCATAAAATGGGTGTTTTATTCATATACTGTGGAATAAATCATGGTGGTACATCTTTCTAGAATTTCACAAGATAGTTAAAACTTACACACAGAAATTCACAATAACTCAACACTGTGATTTGTATTTGAAATCAGGGCCAGAATTTCCCTGGTTTTCATTAGTGAAATATTCATTTCTCCATGTCCAGGGGGAAAATACATTTTCTCTTGAATGTAGAGCTCATGCTACTGAATTTAGCAATTCCAGATAAGTCAGAGAGTTCATTATTTCTGCCCCACCTTCGGCTGAGTTGGGTTAACTTAATTGTGGCTGTCTTTCCCCATGTTAACAGCAACACTGAAAATAATTTAATGCAGTCTGGGGCACTTTCCCCATTCTGTGAACTCCAGATAAGTCCCAGATGAGCTACAGAAAGGAAGCAATATATGATGAAGCAGGAAGTCTGCATTTATTTGCAGCAAGTGCTCGGTTGCCACTAGGTATCGGAACCCTTCTCTCATCTACTTCCAGGTTGCATATGTAATGGACACCTGTGTGACCAGTAAGCCCATTATTCCTAAGGTTAACAATGTTTATATCTTTCCCTTTAAAGGCATCTATCATTTTGTAAATAACCCAAATTGGCTAATACTGACATACTTGAAGTCAATTATATGATTCTTAACCATGGAACTGTAAACATCTAGGTGGTAAAGAGACAACCAACCCGATAATCCAGAGACATGGATTCTTCCTTCTTGGTTTCTGAGGAGAACAGGTCCTTCAGCACTTAGGTTAGCATTCCCATTTTTCACTCATCCCTAAGCTATCTCCATCTCTAACACTCTTTCTATAAGGCAATTGAGATTTATGAAAACATCACACATATTGATGTATAATCCCCTTTTAAGTCTATAGGCTATTTCTGTACCATCTAAGCCTTTGCTAACACATCCTTTAATTCATCCTTTTTTTCACAAAACAATCATGCCCGATATCTCTTCTAATAATTCCATTTGCTTTTCTTAATGTTACAGGTAAACCAACATTAAAGGAGTCATAGAGCTTTCTCTTCATTTTTTTCCCATTGCTATTGGAAACAGTTGTCTTAAAGGTCAGATTGACTTCTAAATTAGTTTGGCAAGCATTGTATTTATAGGCCATCTAAAAGAAGCACCAGTATCTCTACCTGAAGAACAGAATTGGGTCACTAGGTACATTAGTGTATCATAGGCAATTTTTCTTTCACATGCTGGCTAAGGAGAAGAGAGCAAGATGTACTAGAAATGCAAAATCCTCCGTGATTAGTTTGTGTTCAGGAAAGGAAAATGTGCATCTCTGAAGTGATTAGTTTGTGAAACATTAGCTTTAAAAGCTCTGTAAATCATGGTAAATTTTGCACATGCTCTTTAGTTCTGCCACTTCAGAATCGTCATGGAGGTTATAGATTTTACAATATCTGGGCTTTCAAATGGAAACAGTTCTCGAAGCTCACTACTGAGTGCCTCCTATGCTAGCACATGATTTGTCAGAAGCCAGAATATACTCCCTACCCACTAAATAAGAACAAGGAATTCCCAAATCCCATTACTGATTCACTGTTAATTCAACCTGTTCAAAAATCCAGTGCTAATGAGTTTAATAAAACAAACAAAAATCGTATAACCTTATGAGGGCAGCTTAGGGTAGATTCCAGTTTGGGGAGTTGTAAAATATTTTCAGATGTTTGATTTCCTTTCTGTCTAATGAATTTTATGTGCTCATTGTCTATTACCACTGAGGAGGATTAAGCCTGCTGGGAATGCCTAATTCTTCTTTGCACTCAAAGGAGAGGGAATGGCCAGTTAAAAATCCTATTGGATTTTAATCTATTAAAAGACAATTAAAAAGAAATAAGAGTGAGATAAAGCAAGAGCAGTTTAAGAACAGCTCAAATTTAGAAAGGAAATACCTAAACTTCTCCAAAAAACAAAACAGAATCCAGTGGTACTCCCTATTTAGTGCAAAAAGTGGCTAAAAGATGTAAAAGAGAGGGCGCCTGGGTGGCTCAGTGGGTTAAAGCCTCTGCCTTTGGCTCAGGTCATGATCCCAGGGTCCTGGGATCGAGGCCCACATTGGGCTCTCTGCTTGGCAGGGCTCCTGCTTCCTCCACTCTCTGCCTGCCTCTCTGCCTATTTGTAATCTCTCTCTGTCAAATAAATAAATAAAATACTTTTAAAAATATTAAAAAAAATTTAAAAAGAATAAAAACAGATTAAAGGGGAGACTGGGTGGCGCAGTCAGTTAAGTGTTGGACTCTTGATTTCAGCTCAGATCATGGCCTCGGGATTGTGATATCCAGCCCCACATCATGTAGCTGCTTGAGAGTCTTCCCCTTCTCCCTCTGCCCATCCCACTAGTGCTGTCTCTCTCTCAAATAAATCTTTTTTAAAAAGATTAAAAATAAGTAAACAAATCTTAGTAAGTTCTATGCCTTAAGGTCAAAAAAGAAATAACTGATTTAAATAAGGCTGTATTCTCAGCACGGAGCCAGATACAGAGGCTTGATCTCACAATCTTGAGATCATGACCTAAGCTGAAAGAAATCAAGAGTCTGATGCTCAACTGACTGAGCCACCCAGGTGCCCCTATAATTTTCTTTAATGTATACTATTGTTCCTGAAGTTTTCTGCAGTATACAAACCAAGGATTGTGATATTTGTAGTGGAAGGTCTGTGTTTTATTCATTAACTAAGAAGAAAAAAGAAGAGCAGTTGAAAAAAGGAGTGGAAGAGCTCAGTGAGATCATGAAGGTGGATGTTAAGACATTAGGAAACTGGGGCGCCTGGGTGGCTCAGTTGGTTATGCGACTGCCTTCGGCTCAGGTCATGATCCTGGAGACCCTGGAGACCCTGGATGGAGCCCCACATCAGGCTCCCTGCTCAGCGGGAAGCCTGCTTCTCCCTCTCTCAGTCCCCCTGCTTGTGTTCCCTCTCTCACCGTGTTTCTTTGTCAAAGAAAGAAATAAAATCTTAAAAAAAAAAAAAGAAAAAAGACATTAGGAAACTACCAGCTTGACTTTAAGCTCCTCAGTTTCCATGTCCAGAAAGGTGACCACATGGTAGGCAACGCTTCTGCTGCTCATTTTCCCTGAGACATGCAACACTTTCCCTTCACAAAACCTGTGCCAGTTAGTCAGAGTTAGTCAAATCAGAGTAAGATCAAACCAAAACATGTAAAGAACTTTACTTATTATGACAACATTCTCTTCCATGAAAAAGTGACTATACACTCCAGCCCTTCCTTTTATAAGGCACAAACCTACTCTGGAAATTAAATTTCTCAAAACAGTTAATCTCAGACATTGCAAAAACCCTCACTGGTATTTGCATCATCTTCACACAGGTGAGGCAGCATGGTGGCTGGTTGGAAGTTCTGAATCTAAAGCCAAATTGCCTGTAATTAAGATCCTGTGAGGATTCAATGAGTGAATAATTGGAAGCATATAGAGCAGTCATGGCAATAGGAAGTATGCAATAAAATGTTAGAGCTTATTAATGTTGTACTAAGTCTTTGTGCAGTATCTTCTTTTTGTATAATAATTTATTTTATTTTTTCAGTGTTCCAAGATTCATTGTTTATTCACCACATCCAGTGCTTCATGCAATATGTGCCCTCAGTACCCACCACCAGGTTCACCCATCCCCCCCATTCCGTCCTTTCCAAAACCCTCGGTTTGTTTCTCAAAGTCCAAAGTCTCTCATTCTTCATCTCCCTCCCTGATTTACCCCACTTCCCATTTCCTTTCCTTCACCTACTGTCCTCCATGTTACTCCTTATGCTTCACAAGTAAGTGAAACTATATGATACTTGACTTTCTCTGCTTCGCTTATTTCACTCAGCATAATCTTGTCCAGTCCCGTCCATGTTGATATAAAAGTTGGGTGTTCATCCTTTCTGATGGAAGTGTAATATTCCATTGTATATATGGATCATATCTTCTTTATCCGTTCGTCTGTTGAAGGGCACCTTGGATTATTCCACAGTTTGGCGATTGTGGCCATTGCCATGTGGTATCTTCTGATTGGGTATATCACTTTATATATTGGTAGTACTTTTATTTTAAAGACCACTTTCACATGTACTTTTGCATTTGGGAAATGCTTAGTAGTCAACCTGGTTTGAACCCTAATTCAGTTTCTCCACATGATGTTGAGTAGGTCAGGATTTCTGAAAGTCAGCTATCTCACAAGTAAACGTGGGGTTATAATTATTCTTTACTTATATAGTAATTGTTACTAGCATAGTACTTGTATATACAGTAATTATTACTAGCATAATATTTGTATAATATGTGGTGTGTACTGAATAATCTATTATTGTAGTGTTATATTAAATCTTAGAATCTCCAAAGTCTCCACTCCCAAAATGATGCCTCTGCAGTCAACACCTGTGTGACTCAACAAATCTATATTGAATTTAGCAGCTTTTCCCCATAAGCTAAACTTCTTCCTAAATTTCTATTCCCATTGTATTTCCAAACACTGTATTTGATGGACCGTATTTATTGCTATGATTCTGCCATGTTGGCTTTTTATGCAGATGAGAAAACTGAACTGAGAGAGATTATGTGGCTTGCCTGGTGGACACACAGTGGATAAGGAGAAGTGAAGTGATCACAGGTCTGAATTTGGAGCTTTTTTCCTCCTCTGCTGCAGTTTCCTGCTACTTTTCAAAGTTGCATAATTGCAATAAGTCATCTCCCAAACACATCCTCTAACTGTGAGTATCTATGAAATTTACACATATTTTTCATTTCTTTTGCACTGTTGAAGCATCCAATCTAACAAAATCTATCGTACGGTCTTATAATAAAATATGCTTTAAAATAAGTATCACATAACCTATCATTTTAGGATATGAAGTAAATATACTGCTGATACCTGCAGAGTAAATTGATATTTTTCTTAATGCTAAGTTTTTGCTGCTTTTCTCTGGTGAACCTCAAAGGTTGTACTTTAATGCAATGATGCTAACCAAAACGTGTGAGTAAACAACAAAAGCAAAGCACACTCCTAAGTGGTACACATAAAATCTCTCAAACAGAATGCAATTACCTTTCCCCCAAATCTAAGCATTTCCCACATGAATTTCTCTTCTATTCAAAGAGATTAGTTGCACTGATGTCTGAAATTCCTCAGTCATCTGGCACATAGACAAAAAGCTGTGACATATACAAACATCACCTTGCAGACACACACACATGCACGCACGCACACACACACACACACACACGAGACTCACAATTTAATGCTTGGGAAACTAACTGAAAATAATTAACTCTATCACTCGTGGTGGCTCTTTATTGTTCCTTGCAAGATCAGTGTTTAAGCATTTAGAACAAAGCCCACTTTATCCAAGGACTGAATTAGTATTTTGACTTGTATGTTGAACTGACATTGTTTCTCAGATTTAATTAATTCACAGTTGGGTTTTGTGTGTGTGTGTGTATGTGTTTGTTTTTGTTTTTGTTTTTCAGTAAAGTGTAAAGCTCCAAGGGTAATAGCCTCCTAGGGAAAAAAAAAATACTGTCATGCATATCTCAGATCCTGGATGTTACAGACAGAAAAATTCTGGTTTGAAAAGACAGAGTATCTTTTACTCAGAATATGAGCGTGGAACCAAAAGGATGATTTACCAAAGGGTGTGATATCTGCCTTTTCTCATTTCTTCTGAATCTACTCTTTCAGAGATCACTGTTGACCTCCTAAACACAAAAGACCTCATTTTCTTTCCCTTCTAGGCAGTATTCCACACTGTGCAAAAACATCTCTGTCATGAAACTACCTCTTTTACACATTAATTCATTCAGTAATATTTGTTGAGGCATCCTTTCTGTCAGGCACAATTTGGGGTATTATGAATCCCACAGTGAACAAAACAGACCAACTCTTGTCACTATTTGCCTCTTGAAACCTTTTTAATGTACTTACCCTCCAACATTCTACCCTTGGACTTTTGCTCAGAGCTGTCTAACATTTTTACTATATCTGTTCATTTTCTCATTGCCTATTTGCAGAAGACACCCAGCATATAGAATGTATCTATTTGCCCACTATCTCTCCATAACCCACTCCCCTCTAAAAATGATGCCATTTCTGGGATACATCAGCACCTCTGTAACTCAACAAATATAAACTGAACTTTTTCTCCTAAGGTAAGCTTCTCTCAAAATTTCCATTTCCATTGTTCTTCCAAATACTCATTACTAAAAGACTGCTGACTCTTGCCTGCCATTTCTGATCATCTGTCATTGTTTTGATTCTACATCTGTATTAACTCTAGAATCCAGTCTCATTTTTAGCCACAACTTTATCCTTATTAATGCAGTAGTTTCCCAAGTGGCAGGAATTTATGAATTTCTATAAATTTTCATAAATGTTCATTTTTCCGGCCCAATCCCTGTTCTTTTACACACTAAATTACAACTGTGATCATTTATGAAGGCTTTATCCAGGGTTCAGCTGTTCCTTGTAACCTGTCAAATAAATGACCTTCGAATTAAGACTTTCTACGATGGACTCCTAGTTTTCCTCACAAATTCCGTAGCCTGCAGTCAGGTGTGATTGCTTTCCTCTAATCCATGTAGGAGCCGTGTTTACTCCCTACTGCCTCTAATAACCTTCTTGTTCCCAGCAGGAATGTCATTTTTTTCCCCTATGGTCTTTATTGAAATTATCCTTCCATTTTCTAGGTAAAATCATATTCTCCCACAAAGATTTTCATTATTTCCCTCATTCACAGGTCATATCTTTCTCCTTATACCAGTAACACCAATGGCATTTTGGCATTGAAAGTGATGATAATCTTTGTCTACTTACCTGGAGTAGAAACATACTTACACTTAAAATATGACACATGTCATGGATTTGAAAGAATAAATGAGAAAATGGTGCAGGAATAAAAGAGGAATACCAGGAATCAGAACCCTGTTGTGCAGATTACACTAAGTATTTATTACTTTTGACTCACCATCAGGGTCTGTTGCCACTACTCTCATGTATCAGAAATAGTGGTAAGATGTCCCAGTATATCTGGAACCAAATGAACTTGGGTTTCCTGTTAAACTTCCTGTTCTGAAATTACCAGGACTCATGACCTGCTTTTAGAGTTTCTCAATAAATATAATTTTGGCTACATGTCAGTGATATCTAGGTGTTACTGAGGAGGAGGCCCTCCAAAGAACAACTGAAGATTGTTATTACTTCCTATTTTTTTTAAATGTGGAAGTGACCTTACTGCTTTACTTTATAAAGCTATTTCCTGTTTATTATAAACAAATCTAAACATACCTAAAATATGAGAGAAAAAAATTTCTTTGTTCTACAGACTGCTGAAACGTCTGTGAATATTTGGTATATTTTTCTAGGATTCTTGTACCATATCCTAGAAAAATATGTATATAAAACTTTATAACTTATACATACACACACGACTTTGAAGTGGTAAATGTATATGTTCCAAATTATAAGTAAATTATTGGGAGAATAAATACTTTTATATATAGAAAAAAAAATTAACATGGGTTATTGAAAAGGACATCCAGAAATTCACTAGAGAAAAACACACTTTGACTTTGTGATTCCCTTATCTTGCTGATGTATATCTTGATAATTGTTTTGTATGATATGCCATGCATTTGCATTACCTATAGATATTTGGAAAATAATTTAGAAATGTAGTCGTCTTATACTCTGCATTTTCTGCAGTAATGGCCTAAAAATCTTGTGGAAGAATACAAGGAAAGAATTTTTTCCACCCTGGAAGTCCAACCTTGCATCTTAAAAGTCATGAAACAGTACATAAGGGAGAAAGCAGAAAGGCTCTAGGATGTCATGATTTAAGTGTGAAGAAATAAAGATATTCTCTTCTTTTCCTTCTTCCCTTCAATCAGATGTCCCCTGATTCCACATTTTCTATAATAGTGAAATGTAGAAAATCAATTAAACATAAAAAGTTTCATCCAAATAAATAAATAAATGTAGGAGGGCTAACAGTGCATGCTTATTAGACCATTTTTCACTTAAAATATAGGAGGAACATATTCTCTTATCTATATATATATTTATATATATATAAATCTATACCCTTATAATGATACCTTGATCATATATGAAAATCTAGAATTCAGTTACTTGTGCAGTATATTTTATTCTATTTTTTTTTTCAAATTCACCCATTCCTGGTATTTCAGTAAATAGCCTTGAACACATACTAGAAGTGGAGCTGCTGCTTACTCCCTTATGTATATTCTTAAGATACTTGATAGGTATGTCTTCACAAATCAACTAAAACAGTAATCTTGTTGTCTGATAATGAATGCATTTTAATGTGTTTACCAACCATCTCAGGGTTTTCTACCCCCTTTCCTTTGATAATTGTTTATTCTTGTGCCTAGGTCATCTTCCTACTGGGTGGTTCTTTTTCTACTTGATTTATAAAAGCTCTTTATAGAGTCATTATTAATTCATTTTAATACATTTATATTTATCATTTGACTCATAATTTGATTATAGCAGAGGCATGGGCAAAAGTGTTACCACATAAGCCCTTTAATTTTAAAGGAGTTATTTCTCTTAATCTCATTCTTAATGGTTTTACCCTTGATGCCATCTTTAGAAAGACCTTCCTCATAACCAGTATAATTAGAGTGTTTACCTGTACTTTCTATTACTTTTATGATTTCTTGTTTAACCCACAGAGGATTCATTTTAGAAGAAAGTATGAGATAAGGATTTAAACTTGTTTCTTTCCAACTGATTTACCAGTTGTCCCACATTATTATATTCATTCAGTCTTCCTCAGTCTGGTTTAAAATGCCACATTTTTTGGGGTTTTTCTCTTTTTTTTTTTTTTTTTTTGGCCATTGAGCTGTGTTACATATAGTGACATAGATTTGGAAATATTTACTTATTATATCTTTATAATAATAAATTTTAGTATCTAATAGGGCACCTCTCTTCACCTCACTCTTGTCTATTCTAACATTATTTTTCCCAGATGTGCTTTACAGTCATTTTGGTCTAGGATCAATCATGAGTGTTTCAGACTGAAAACTGCTTATTTAGTACCTTAAAGTTTATCCATTTCACAGTTACACATCAACCAAGTCTATGATACCAAAATTCCATTTTGTTAATTTTCAATAAAAATAATCAGAAATATTGGAATAGCCAGCATTTTTTGATCAGTAAGATTCTCTTGCTATTGTTAATCATTCATTTTCAACGAGAAATTATCATCCTAATCACTCACACTCCATTAGCTTCATTCTCCCTTTTTAAGTAGTTCTACATGAGAAGGTAAATTATGTTTTAAAAGTTCCTAGTGAGCAGAGAATCGGAAGATGATGATGTAAATAAATACAATGTTTAATTGCATCAGAGTTTCTGGGATGCATCCATTGCACAATACAGTCTGGGCAATGGGATCCGAGTACTTGTGGTTTGTGGTACAGTGTTCTTCACTGGGCAGTAGGCAGGGCACGAGTGGGCACTAGTGATGTTAGCTGCTATAACTTGATCTTTTTAAATCTATGCTTCTTTACCTATCATGTCTTACTCTGATGGAATTACCCCTAGATAGCCCTGTCATACTACTCCACTGATTTTTCCTCTCTTTGTATAGCTCTGCTCAGATAAGATCTAGTCACTTGTTACTCAAGGATGATGAGTAACTACTAATGATAATGTTATTCAGCAGCATCAGCACAAGCTCCCAGATCCTGCTGTAGACATCCTGCTCCCCTCAGGTGTGTCCATTAAAGTCTGAAAAATACTGATTCATCCTTAGTGAATTCATCTTATAGTTTGGCATACAAACCAATAATCGTAAAGCCCTAATTGCAGCTTCATAAGAGTACCTTACTGTGGCTTCCATATTATGACAGTATTAAGCATCACAGTATGTGGATTACTGATGAACTATAGGCAGCAGTGCCTCTTATTAAAGGGTCAGAATTTAGACCAGATCCTTGCACCCAGCAGAGAGTCATGCAGTCTAGTTACCTTTTCAAGTTTAAAGACACTGTGTCAAGAAAATGACGAAAACACATTCACGCTTGTTCAATGTTTGTAAATATCCTTTTCTCTTTTTCTGCTAAAAGTAGTTTAAGAAGGATCTTTCATTTTGCATTTTTTGTCAAGCTTCTGAAGTTGTCATATTTCATCATACAGCTGCTATCCTGTGCCTGGGGTGACTAATCCAATGTGTGCAAGAACACTGGTTTCAATTTTAATAAATTCTTAAGTTCTGAAAAAAAAAGAAAAAAAGAATAGCTAAAGAAAGCAAGTCCTCAAGAAGGGAAAAATGGCATGTTCTTAAACAATGTCTTGATATAGGAAACTGATTTTTAGTGGATTGGGGACTTTGAAAATCTGCCAAAGAATTCTTTGTATCTTTAATTCACTTGGTTGGCTTTCAGAAATGCTAACAACTATTGACTAGACTTTCACAGTATGTCAATCTTTCCAAATGAAGAAAGTGGAGGGAAAGTGGGCCGAACATGTTCTTTGCCTAAGAATGACTGTAGGATGTTTATTGACCATTTATGTTGTTAATCACTTTTTATTTCAAGTGAGTAAGTTCTTCTATGATGTATGAACTAAAAGCCAAAGTTGCTTAAAGTATTTAGGGGGCAAAAAAAGAAAAAATACCTGGAAGTGGTCTGCCGATGATACTATTTCTATCCTTGCAAAGTAAAGCAGATTATTTAAAAATGTTCAGGGAATGCAGACACCATGGTTTTGTTTGTTTGTTTGTTTGTTTGTTTTCCCTAAGGTTTTGTTTATTTTTTTGACAGAGATCACAAGTAGGCAGAGAGGCAGGCAGAGAGAGGAGGAACCAGGGTCCCTGCTGTGCAGAGAGCCCAATGCAGGCCTGGATCCCAGGACCCTGAGATCATGACCTGAGCTGAAGGCAGAGGCTTAACACTCTGAGCCACCCAGGTGCCTGGCACCATGGATTTTTTGCAAAAACCCAAGTCCAGAAATCAGAGTCTTTTGCAGACTTACATTTTGAACTGTCAGAACAAAAATAACCACATAGAAAATAGTCACATGGAAACATACTTGTTCTTTCATTATTGCCAGAGAATCTGGCCTTGAACAAAATGTTAGGTAACTCCAAGGACAGTCTGT
Organism: Spilogale gracilis; assembly: GCA_004023965.1. Classification (NCBI taxonomy): domain Eukaryota; kingdom Metazoa; phylum Chordata; class Mammalia; order Carnivora; family Mephitidae; genus Spilogale; species Spilogale gracilis. The sequence continues at coordinate 54,250 of PITA01010741.1, read as the reverse complement.
GACATCACAACAGGGCTTTTGAGTAGAAGGTAAACAGCGTCCCTGTAGAAACAAGATCTGATTTAAGTTCCATCACATTAAACACCATATTGAGTCTGTCTTTCTTAAACCCCATTGTACCTAGCATAGTAATTTGTACACAGTGAATGCTTAAATAACAATTTGTTGCAGAAAGGGAAAAAGGGAAAGCTAGAAAGGAATAAGGAAGGAAAGTAGTTACAATGTTTTGTTACATAAATGGGCCTTTCCCTCTAAGGTGAACATGTCATTTCTACTTCCCGCCCACACTCCCTGTTATAGACATTGTAGACATCCTCTGTTCACATTTACTGCAGAGACTATCTGTGGAGACCACACTGGCTTGCAAAATTACAGGAAAATTGATTAATATCTTGAGGACTACTGGCCTAATTTTCGAGAACAACAAGTAGAATATCCATTCAAAGGAGCAGTGTTACAAAAAGATTTATGGAGAGATGAAGATCATGCTCTGGTCACATATCATAATCCCTTTTGAGTTCTGCACATAACCCACCACTTCCTTTTTCTCCCATCAGTCAGGGTATGATTATGGGATGCAAAATGAGCCTGGATACAGATGTGAACTGGCTTTGCATTCAGGGATGTTTGTTTTAAAGGTCCCACTTGATAAAATCATCATCTTCTTCTCTCTCTCTTTTTTAAGTTTTTTATTTATTTGACAGAGAGAAACACAGCTGGAGAGGGAACACAAGCAGGGGGAGTGACAGAGGGAGAAGCAGGCTTCCCATGGAGCAGGGAGCCCGATGTGGGGCTCCATCCCGGGTCTCCGGGATCATGACCTGAGCCGAAGGCAGTCGCTCAACCAACTGAGCTGCCCAGGCACCCCTAAAAATCATCTTCTTTTGATGTGTTCTTGGCATATGTGTGTCTCAGAGAACCTTGCTATTAAGGCTGTAAAAGCCCCCAGAAAGATTTGGGCACTTTCATTTCCTTAGAATTTAGGAGAGTTATACCATGTTCTCCTTCATAGCCAGGATGAAGAGTTGGATGTGTTTAAAAATTATAAAAATGAATCCCACATATAAAATACCTAGAAAATAAAAGGATATAGCTCTATGTAACTCTAATCATGAAAGAGGACAGTTCAAATATTGGAAGGCTGAATGAATTATCATTAACAAGTAAATTAACCAAGAAAAGATATTAAACCAAGGTTGTTACAAGGATGAGGAGAGAGCATATATTAAGTGCAGATTTGTGTCCCATGGCAGCTCAGTATATCTAGCAGCCTTTTGCAGAAGTGATCATAATCAACATGTTACCTTCAACTAGTAAGTGCCTTAGTGTTTCCTCACAAATGTGCTGATTACTGAGGTTGTAACAACTCCATTTATCCTACTTCATCTCACCAGAATTGGAAAGTCTTAAACTGTGCATAAAGGAATAACATGTACACTAGTGGAAGTTGGTGAATCATGCTTCAACTCTTAGTGCCTAGCCTATGGAATGCCCACCACATCCTAATGTAATGTTCTTCACAGACTAATAGTCAGATACATATGCTGTGATCTTCATAACCTCCAGGTGTCCTCCTTACTTTGCATGGTAGACAGAATACCAATTCTTGCCAATATTTTCAGCTCTACTATACTGAAAGTATATCCCCCAGCTGCCTTGCAGCACCTAGTTCAGGAAAAGGGTCTGGGAATGGCATTATGCATATACTGATATGTATCTCTCCAGAGTTCTTTCTATTACAGGAAGAGTGAATGCCCCATACAGAATGGAAATGCCATAAACCTGGAATTCTGAATACTGCATGGAAGAGAGTTGCCCTGGAGAGTCCTCTAGACCCACAACAGACACAATCTCTTTAGATTTAGGTTGTGTTCACACCACTGAGATTTCGGCATTTCTTACACCAGTGCAACCTAGATTTTCCTGACTAAACATCGTGGTACTTACATTTCCTTTAGTATGCTGTTCTGTTATCTAAACCTATACTTTACAGACTTCTGAAAACTAACTGGCCAGAATTTTAAGAATCGTCTGTCTTGATGGAACATAATTTTTCTCTTACATTAAGCAAACTCTTTCATTCTTGATCTCTTTTTGAGGCCCTCAGCAACTGTGTTAACTTTGGAGAGAGTGGGGAACATGTCTGGGTCCTAATCTATGCATGTGAATATGCTGGCGATATTAAGATATTTTAATTAACATGAGTTTGTTTTTTGTTTGTTTGGTTTTTTGTTTTGTTTTGTTTTGTTTTTTGTCTAAGTAGGCTTTTGAATTCAACATTTCACGGATATTGTTCTAACATAATTTGTGCTGCCTACTTGTACTCTGTTGCAAAAATGGGTCACTCCGTAGGAACTCTAAGTTGGACCATTTTTATAGCTTTTGATATTAGCAATTGGCTATTCCCTGCTCCTGTGACACTATGACAGGTTTATCCGAGGATGATAAATTGAATGGGTTCTTTCGTATTTCACATACAAATCCCCTAAATGTAAAGGTTAGCAATTCATTTTTTGAATAGAGGGTGGCTTGGAGAGAATATGTTTGCATGTTTTTAAGGGCATCTGGTATTTTTGATTCCCTCAGAGGACTTTCTGAACTAGATGCTCATGTTTACTGGGTGAACTCTGGGCACTTTTGTTATTTTTAAACATAGCTTAAAAGACGTAGGATTCAAGTAGACCCTATTAGCAAATTCCAGTGACAACCCTCTCTCTCCTTTTTTTCAAAGGCTAAATTTATATATATCATATGGGTAGGCAGGGGTGAATCCTGGAAAAGATGTTCTTTGAAGAAGAGTATGATGCTTATTATTGATTTAAGCCAGGTAGAATTGTCCTTAGAATCTTGCTCCCTCCAAACTCTGAAAGGCCATTTATTTCCAAGCAAGAGCAGTTGACACAGATATTTTTCTCCCCAGGACACCCTGTCTTTATAGCCTGAAGGAGGAACAGTGCAGGATCTGGAAATATGGGACCTATGGTGTCTTTGTGCGTCTCTGTTCCAGCCTCTAACATTGTTGGCACCCCACAGGGAATAATAGGAAAAAAGTTTTGATCAAGCTCTTGGTAAAGGGATTATTTTTATAGTTTTAAGATGAGAGAGGTAGACAGAATTGAAGACACATCTCTATAATGTTTAGCAAATTATCTTATGCTGAGGTTGGCCTTAATAGTGCTTCCTGTATTTTTTGTCTAGTCTTGTTCTTGATCTCGGTCTCCGTGTTCACCAGGTTCCAAGCTTTATATACTGAGGTAGGCAGAATAATGGTTCCCCAGAGATGTCCATAATCCTAATGTTGGAAGATGTGTATATGTCCTGTTACATGGCAAAAAAAGACTTTGCAAGTGTGATTAAATTAAGGGACTTGAGATGAGGAGACCATCCAGGATCATTTGTCAGGGCCCAATACACAGAACCTTTCCCAGCTGTGGACAGAGGAGGTGTGACTATGGGGAAAAATGTTTAGAAATGTGCAACATTGCTAGCTTGGAAGGTGGAAGTTTAGGATCCCAAGACAAGGAATGTGCTAAAGGTAGATTCTCTTCTAGAGACTCCTGAAAGGAAACAATCGTGTGAGATCTTGATTTTAACATACTGCTATCTGTATCAGATATCTAACCTATAGAACTATAAGATCATTGTGTGCTCTTTTCAGGCATAACGGTGTTGTAATTTGTATATGGGCAATAGCAAATTGATACGTACAGCAAAGGGTGGCCAGCTTTAAGAATTCTATTTATTCTACCTTGAAAGCATGGTTTTTGGGGTTATCTTTATTTGTCAGTTTCATTTATAGGAGATAAGATTGCAGTTTTCTGATTCTAAAAGCCCATGTTTGTCTATTTCTTTGTTTTTGTTTTGTTTTCCGTATTCCATCATGCTATGTTCAGCATGGTACATGAAAGTAAGTATGAACTGGTTCTAAGAAATTATGCATCATGATTCAGGTGTTGTACATTTGTTCAAAGAGTAGAGCAATGCAATGTTTGCACTAAGAGTAGGAATTTTTCAACGTGACAGACCTCTCTGGAATCCTGCTTCTGCCACTTAGTGTCTGTATGTCAGTTAGCCAGCCATTCAATTTCTCTAAACTTCAGTATCCTTGCATATAAACCGAGAGTAATGTTAATAGTTACTTCACAGGATTCGTGTGAAAATTAATGTATTAATATTTTTTTTTTTTTTAGAATTTGTTGCACACAACACTCAGTGATGGTAACTGTTTTTGTTTTTGTTTTAAAGATTTTATTTATTTGACAGAGAGAAACACAGCCAGAGAGGGAACACAAGCAGGGGGAGTGAGAGAGGGAGAAGCAGGCTTCCCGCCGAGCAGGAGGCCCGATGTGGGACTCAATCCCGAGTCTCCGGGATCATGACCTGAGCCAAAGGCAGTCGCTTAACCAACTGAGCCCCCCAGGCGCCCCGATGGTAACTTTTTTTTGATGGTGGCTGTTGTCGTATGATTCAAGTCATGGATGATCATCTCCCACCCATAAGCACATATCTCCTCAAGAACTATCTATCCTTGTATATTGTCAGATGTCCAGATAATCCCCTTTATCTGTTCATAATATATTTTATGTTCATTATCCTTCTTTTCCATCCCATACCTTCAGATCCTTTTCATGAAAAATATTCCATGCTTCATCCTGGTTATGCTAAATACTTGGCCGGGAACTGCTACTTCTTGGTGAATCTCCACCCACACAGGCAAACCCAGAATTCGCTTTTAACACAAAGCTTCTGATGTCTTTCTTCTATTTTTTTACAGTTCTCTAGACCAAAACCAATGATCATGGCTGTTGCAACATTACAGCAAAAATACATCCTGCAAATCTGTAGGCAACATGCCTGCTTCTTCTCAAGACATTCAAGTCTCAGACTTAGAACAGTTATGCTTACTTTGATCCGGATGGGGTGTGAGTAATAGTGGAAAAGTGAAACATTATTTCTCCGAGGAGTTAAGACTCTCTAGGCCTAACTTCTGCTTTAAAATCATATTAGCAGACTCTTTTGACAGCCTCAGGATGTGATCCATATATTATAAATATGTTATCACTGTGAAGCGCAATGATTAGCAAAGTTCTTTGTGGCTAACTGCAGATAAAGACATCAATGTGATGGCAAATGCAGAGAACTGGGAACTCATTCTCCTTTTCCCTGTGGCAGGGCCCGGAAGCTCTCCCTTCTCTCCCTTGCTATTTAATTATATCGATCTAATACCAATCTTTCAGTTTGAACTGCAAAACAGTTACACTTTTGCTGATTAGGCCAACTTGTGTTTAAAAAAATTAATTAAAAATATAACATGATATACATCTACAGTAAAAAACTGAATGGTAGCAAGCACAGCACAAGAAAGAACAGGTAAGCTTATGAGAACCCCCCCTTTTTTTTAAAGATTTTGTTTATTTATTTGACAGAGAGAGAGAGACAGCAAGAGCAGGAACACAAGCAGGGGGTGTCAGAGAGGGAGAAGCAGGCTCCCGGCTCAGCAGGAAAGCCTGATGCGGTGCTGGATCCCAGGATGCTGGGATCATTATTGGAGCTGAAGGCTGATGCTTAATGACTGAGCCACCCGGGTGCCCTCCCCCCCCCTTTTTTGGGGAGTGAGAGAGCAAGGGAGGAGCAGAGGGAAAGGGAGAGAGAATTGCAACTAGGCTCTATGAGAGTCAGATGTGGGGCGGGTACTCATGACCCTGAGATCATGACCTGAGTGGAAATCAAGAGGTTAGAGGATTCCAGAATGGAAAGCAGATAGTGCCAAAAAAACTAACAGTATTAAAAATGTGTGGAATAACCTCACTGAAGAGGATAGGAGAATAGGTGCTGACCTAGTTAAGGTTATAGATAAGTGGAAACTCTAAGACTAAAATTAAAAAGTTACAAAGATAGTACATAAATACTGTGTTCTAGTTAGTATAATTGTTTTCCATGGGGTGAAGTTGATAATTCTGAAACCATTATACATGTATACTGTAATTGAAAAATTAAGTAAATTGATGGTAGATGGTGAGAGACCGTTTTTTCATTGCTAGAGTAGATTCATGGATCATTCTAGCCCTTCCACTTTGCCTATCTGTAGCCTCCCACTGAAACAATGTAAAAGCTTTCTCCCACCATCCAGAGTTTGAAACATTAGAATGTAGTTTTATTAATGGAAAAATACAGAAATATATATATATATATATATATATATATATATATATATATAGAGAGAGAGAGAGAGAGAGAGGTATATGGAAACACACATATAAATGGTATAGAAATACAGGTTATATAATGACACATACATATATACACACACACACACATAATATACACATAAAGACGGGGGTGACACCTGGCTGGCTCAGTTAGAAGAGTGCACAACTCTTGTGGCACCTGGGTGGCTCAGTTGGTTAAGCGACTGCCTTTGGATCAGGTCATGATCCTGGAGACCCGGGATCGAGCCCCGCATTGGGCTTCCTGCTCGGCAGGAAGCCTGTTTCTCCCTCTCTCGCTCCCCCTGCTTGTGTTCCCTCTCTGGCTTAGTTTCTCTCTGTCAAATAAATAAAATATCTAAAAAAAAAAAAAAAAAAAGAAGAGTGCACAACTCTTGATCTCAAGGTTGAGTTCAAGCACCTCATTGGTTATAGAGATTATATATATATGTGTGTGTGTGTGTGTGTGTGTATGAAGACTTAAGTATATATACAAATGTTTCCTTGCTTTTGTCAGATGAGAGGGCCTAGAAGAAACCAGACTCTAGGACCAATAATGAACCCACCTGGTGTCCAGATCTTGGTTTCCAATACAATTTTCCAATAAAAGATACTAGCACTCTTTGGAGAAAATTCTGATTCTAGGGCTAAGTTGGAAATAGACAGTACTCCTCAAAAACACAGAAAACCTGATAAACTGTCACAGCCAAGAGGAGCCTAAAGATTCATGACATTTCATGTAATGTGGTTTCTTTGAAGGGATTCTGAAACAGTAAAAGTTGTGACAAAAGAGCTGCACTAACTTAAGATGTGAACAGTAGGGAACCTGCATATGGGAAATATGGCAACTGTCTTCATAACTTTTCTGTAAATTTAACACTATTCTAAAATTGAAAGCTGACATGTATTAGCTATGTAGAATCAATCATGTTACTTAAGTTGCCTGAGAATTATTTTCTTATTTTGTAAAAGATGATAATAATCCCAGGCATGCTGTTAAGGATTATATACATAAATTCCTTACCACATTTCTTGCACATCATAGAAGTTAACAAAAATTGTTTCCTTTTTTCCTCATGTAATACAATTCAAAAGACATCTGTTTCATCTTTTTAAAGGAATGGTTTTTCTTCTTTATTTTAAAGAAGATCCATTTTAATACTATGCAGCCATCAAAAAGAACAAAAGTCCTGCCATTTGCAATGATGTGGCTGGAACTGGAGGGTATTATGCTGAGTGAAGTCAATCAATCAGAAAAAGACAACTATCATATAATCTCTCTGCTATGAGGAATTTGAGAGGCAGGGCAGGGGGTTGTAGGGGTAGGGAAGGAAAAAATGAAACAAGATGGGACCGGGGAGGGAGACAAACTATAAGTGACTCTTTTTTTTCCCCCCGTAAGAGACTCTTAATCTCAGGAAACAAACTAAGGGTTGCTGGGGGGTAGTGGCTGGTTTATGGACATTGGGGAGGGTATGAGCTATGGTGAGTGCTGTGAATTGTGTAAGACTGATAATTCACAGACCTGTACCCCTGAAGCAAATAGTATATGTTAATAAAAAATAATAAAGATCCATTTAATCGATAAGAATATTGATTATTATGTACTAATGTAAAAATATCTTTTGGAGACTTCTTGAATATAGCAACAGCAGCAATAATTGTAGGGATCAGTAGCAGTCCCTATCTTATGAGAACTCTTCTGTGGAATAGTATAGACTGCTCATTGAATAACTAATGTTATAGTTTATCAAATTAGACCACCAGCATTAAGCCTGTAATCGATTCCCTTGTTGGGGACTCAAGCAGCAATATTCAGGGATTTGTAGTTGACTGAAACTAAAAAAAGCTGAAATTACATGGGGGCCAAGCATTTCCAGAGAAAAATTCTGTTGGAGGAAAAATATAAAATATGCAAAGACAATTTTAAGCATTACCTAGAGAATTTAGGGTATGTGAGCACAGAATATTCTTTAAGTAAATGGAGCAGTAACACAATACAGTTAAATAATAGAGTTCTTTAATTATCTAGAAATAATTTCAGACTGCCTAAGGTAATACTGTCAGAAGTTCATAAAAAGGCAGAAATAATTCTGTTTAAAAACCATCAAATTTACATGAGGAAAATCCAAGGTAAAACAAAGTCACCTGGTTTTAAAGTTAATTTTTTTCTACTGCTTACTGTACCTAATTCTCTCCAAATGCAGAAAGTCTGTGTTTTATATATGGCTGCCATAAATAGTGGAGAAGTAAAAATACTTATTAAGTAACAAATATAAGAATAGCCTTAATTTGTAAAAACACATCCACATATATTACTTTACTTCTCAATAGCCACATTTTGAGTCATATTTGGTCCCATTCCCATTTTACAGATTAATAAATGGAGTCTGAGAAAAGTTAAAATTCACTAAATCTCATGAAACTGTGTGCCGTGCACTGTGTTAGGAGCTATGCGTGCACTGCGAAGTACTCCTGATATGTCCCCCACCACTGTACCGTTTTATTACTTTGCAGACCACCCTAGGAGATTATTCCTTGACAAGTTAGTGGCAGCTACACCTCTGATGTGACCTCCAGGAGAGGAATCTGCTTCTGAAGACTTGCAAATGCCAGGATTTACCCTTCTGAAAAGTGACTGGCAAACTAAAGACTGTTTTCCTGAAAATGCTGTCTTATGCTTTTTTCCCTCTTTATCTTTCTTCCTCTACCCATGGCATCCAGGCAGTGAGGTCAGTGGTTTAGGTTTATTACTGACAGAGGACTGACTTGGCCGTTTTTTACAGAAAAGAGCAGTGCAGTTGAATGTAGTTACTGCAGTCATCCCCTTAAATCCTAAAATAAGAAAGAATAAATGCATTTATAAGAACACATTTTTTATAGTTCTGTGTTGCAGTTCATGGCTTTTTTTTTTTTCATTATAAAGCATATATTGAAATTGTAGCGATTCATTGGATCTTTAAGATAAACATTTCAGGACAAAAGATTTGCAGTTGATAGAGTTGACCTTTGTAACACATATCTACATTTATAAAAGAATGGAACGATACTGACAGACTCTGTGTATTTTAAGAAGTCATTTAGCTTGTCCATTATTCCAAATAACTGGTTTGATTTATTGCATTTATATTTCGCTGGTCAACTCAATTAAAAGTGGTTGAACTCTTCCTGACAGGTAAGGCAGAAATGGTGTCATTGACTTATTCATGTTCATGAGTGTATAGTAAACAACTGAAAGTGGGCTTCATGAACTTTTCACAAACCAGAGAATTTAGTGTCTACCTACCTGGGAGAAGTGGTTTGAAAATCAGAGCACAACCAAGCAAAAAATGTGTTTTGATTTTTAAGTGCAAAGTCCAAATTTGTTTTTAGTTTGTCTGGAAACCTCTTTCAGAGTTTTCCTCCTAATACTCTTCCTTCCCCTGTGGGATCATACAGAACATGTTTTGACATCTTAGTCATTTCCATAACAACAGATTACAGAAACAAGACAAGCAGTCAAACAAGTAAAATGGTTTGAATTTAGAAACTGTTCTGGATCACTATAAGAATGACATGGAATTGTATCCTTCTTGTGGAGAGAAAAACTGTGGTTCTGTTTTGCTGTTTTGCTGTTTTGATAATCTTTTGAAGGAAAAACCACTGAGAACTCTCAATGTAATCTTCAGGCTTTTAAAAATGTTATGTTGTTTCCTACATCTTGATACATTTTAATTTTTCCCCCCACCTATCCCTTCTTCCTGCCATTCCATCCCCTTCTGGTTCTTGCTAAATTTGTCAGTTGGGATGTGAATGTTAAATTATCAGGATTGACGTGTCAGTATTGCTAAGAGGAAAAGGTGCCAATACTTCATCCTAGCAGTCATCACTCACATTAAAAAAAACCCTGTATTGAAAACATCTGCTTTATTACACAAAACCTGTTCTAAGATAACTGGTTATCAGTGTTTTGTTTTGTTTTGTTTTCTGGGTTTTTAAAATTTATTCTTTTAAGTTTTTATTTAAATTCAAGTTAGTTAACATACAGTGTAGTATTAGTTTCAGGGGTACAATATAGTGATTCAACACTGCCCTACAACACCTGGTGCTCATCACACACTCCTTAATCCCCATCACCTATTTAACCCAATTCCCCATCTACCTCCTCTCTGATAGCCATCAGTTTGTCCTCTGTAGCATTTTTTAAATACATTCAGCATAACCAGTGCATTAGGAAAAGTAAATGTTTGGTTGAATTTATTGAAGAAGAGTCAATTCATTCACAAATGGTTGACCCTGCTTGTGTGGGTGAGCAATCTACCCTATTATTACCCTGTATGGAGAAGAGCCTGGGTTCTGGTGTGTAATAGACTAAGATTCAACCCTTAGTTAGAAATTTACACACTGACAATACTGACTATAAGAAGGATACTTTACCTTTTCAAGCCTTACATACTTCACTGATAAAATAGAAATAATAATATCTACTTCTAAAAATTACCATGATGTGCCTTTAAATGAAAAACTTGGAAACTTCTCATTTGTAGCTTTATCATTTTCCTTGGTGAGACTATTAACCCAAGCTTCCATTGTGACAAAAATGAATGGGGACTTGGGAAGAAAGAAGAATAAGATATCAAGAGCCAATATGAACCACTTCCAATACATAAGGCTCTTAGAACTAATGAAATAAGACACTAAATCTTAAACACCTGGCAAAGTAATAGGTATTTAATAAATAGCTCTTATCGTTAATATAATTATTAGCCAAATGCATAAATGTAACTAGTCTCTAGGGATCCCTGATCCAAAAACCAGAATGGAGGGTCTTTTTATTTTTAAGATTTTATTTATTTATTTGACAGAGAGAGACACAGACAAGAGGGAACACAAGCAGGGGGCCTGGGAGGGGGAGAAGCAGGCTTCCCACCTAGCAGGGAGTATGATGAGGGACTCGATGGATCTCAGGCTCCAGGGATCATGGCCTGAGCTGAAGTCAGATGCTTAATGACTGAGCCGCCCAGGAGCCGCCTGAATGGAGGGTCTTCACAGTGACTCAAGTTCTATACATGCCTACGTATAGAATATTACTGACTTGAGTAACTTAGTCAACCCTAAGCCCAAAGTTCTATTTCTTTCTAATTTGAACACAGTGAAGGAGTTAAATTTGGTGGGTTTCTGATTGTTTCAGCTGGTATTTCCAAAGTAATGGTCAGAATTATCAAAACCTCTTGAGTTGAATAAATGTTAAGTGGTGGAGCCAGAGCAATCAGAAAATTGAAGATATGATTCAGTGGTTGATAGCTCACTTACATCACTATTAGCGTGGCAGGCCATTCCTGCATATAGAATCAGCACAGTGTCAAAATGTATTGGCTAACCCAGGTTTATATACAGGTTACCGCAAACCAGAGCTTTATTTTGGAAACAAATTAATATCCAAACAGCTGTATATAGCTAGAGTGTTTTTCCCCTCTGTAGTGTGCTTGATAAATCATTTATCATGCTAGTGAAGATAAAGTAAAATTTACGTGTCCCACAAGTGTTGTTTGCTGTAGTAAATAATGCTGATTGAACTATGCATCAAAAAAAATCAAGGTTTATAACCTCTTGGAATACATGCAACTTTCTCTGCATGAAAAATGGGAGGTTATAAATCATAGATAACCACACTGTATAATAAAATATGCGAGACCTCCCTTACATTGGATGGAATTCTGTCCTATTTATTTGCTTGATTGTATTTTGGCAACTGTAATCTTTATGAAGTAGCTGGTAAGGCCTTTCATGAGGGAATCAGCTCCAAAAGTACATCAAGGATTTATTTTAGTCACCTCTAATTCTCTTCTACTTGGGGTGAAGGACTCATAAATATGGATTCCCCCATATTTTGAATTGCTCAGTGATTTAAGCTGAGAAAAGGAAAAGCCAGCTCATATACCATGAAATTCCATAAAGCCTAGTAAATCAAACTAGGGAAGATAACATTAGAAATTAAGTTGATGATAGCACCATTTTTTTTTTTGCTTCTAATTTCAGCTGAGAAAAATTTGAATGCAAAAGCTAGTTTTGCTGGAAAAGCCTCCATGTTCCATAAATATATGGAAGAAAGTGTCTATTCCAAGGAAAGAATGTATTTTTATCTTTTAATCCTCCTTCTTGATTTTAATAGTTCTGCCCAGAGTACTTAGACAATTAGGCCCTCATTAGGAGATATTTGCCAGATGCTCAACATTGTACCAAAAAAACCCCACACAAAAAAAACCCCAAAAAACAAAAAAAACCAAACCCAAAAAACAAACCCCCAAAAAACACATCTCTGCTGAGTATAGTAGATAGTAGATAATACATAATCCCAGACCTTATGGAGTACACAAATGGGTAAGGAGAATGTATCTAAAACAACGTAGAAGACAAGCTTTGCAAGAAACCTGCTGACAGTGCTATATAACTTCTAAATGTCATTGTAGAATCTGGTTAGGCTTTTCAAAGAGTTAACTGACATGGGACCATGAAAAATGAGAGAGAAGTTTAACCAATGATAGTAGAGCAGGAGAAGATGATTAAAGTTGAAGGAAACTCCTAAATGGGGGACATTATTTATAAGCTTTAAGTGACAATTTTTAATATTGTTTTCCTTTGAACCTCTCTTGTTTCAGCCCTTTTTTCTATGACTTAATTCTCTGTATTAGAGGAGCTGTCAAATCTGCACCGTGTGTGTGTGTGTGTGTGTGTGTGTGTGTGTGTGTGTGTATGAGTGGGGGAGAAAGAGAGAGAGAACACAGAAGGATACCCAAATCTAGATTAGTAGATATAAAATCAGAAAAGATCTTTGCAGGTTACACTAATGGCCTCAGTGTTCAAAAATGCAATCCTTGGGGCGCCTGGGTGGCTCAGTTGGTAACGCGACTGCCTTCGGCTCAGGTCATGATCCCAGAGACCCAGGATCGAGTCCCACATCGGGCTTTCAGCTCGGCAGGAAGCCTGCTTCTCCCTCTCTCACTCCCCCTGCTTGTGTTCCCTCTCTGGCTGTGTTTCTCTCTATCAAATAAATAAAATCTTTAAAAAAAAAAAATGCAATCCAACAGGGTAACGGGAGGATCCCATGCTTTGATTTAAAGATTCTGTTCTGGGGCACCTGGGTAGGTAAGCTGGTTAAGCATCAACTGGACTCTTGAGTTTGGCTCAGGTAGTAATCTCATGGTCATGGAATCAAGCACCCATTGGACTCCACAATGGACATGGAGCCTGGTTAAGATTCCCTCTCCTCTCTTTCACTCCCCCCCCATCTCTTAAAAAAGAGAAAAGTAAACTATCAGGGCTCAGCTCCAGAGTTCTTGCACTGGCTCCCATGTCTCTTGCTTCCTTGCAGCTGCTTTCAGACCTATAGCTGCCTCTATCTGCTGCATCCCTTGTTGTTCTCACCTTCTTCAGGTGTGCCTGGTTTCTTCCTCACTGACAATATTCTGAGCACAAGCACTCTGGATCCTGTGTTTTTATAAGTGTAATGTATATGCTTCTTGAAGGTAATGGTTGCAGAATAAGAAATTGCCCAGTGAGAGTGAATTCCAAACCAGATCAGACATAAAGGCTGGAGGAAAGACTTGAATGCTGGGTTAATGAATCAATAAATTCAGAGTAGGAAACAGGTGACACATATGGTATGAACGGGTATGGTGGAAAACAAAACCTGCCTAATACTAGTTTGCTCAACTACCCTTCTGGGGCTTTCAGAAGTTTTCTTTTCTTTTTTCTTTTATTTTCTTGATCCTAACTCTCTAATAAGTGGGTCAGGAGATTCAGATGCCATAAAGAATGTAAGCAGGTTCATTGTTCACTTGAGTGAAACTCTGGCACACAGTATCTGTGGGAAGTAATGAGAACCTCCTTCACCAATTATCATTATTCTCCCCATGTGAAAAAGCTTTCTTCCTCCTTGCCTGGAGCCTATACTTCTGATAGAGTTCCCAGCAGTGTCAAACAGCAAGGCATAATTCCATTACTCCTGGAACTATTCTTACATATTTATCCCTGCTGATATTTGTGATCTGGAAAAGGTAGTTTGAATACAGATGAAGCTATATGATATGAATATAGGTTTTCTTTGTTTTGTATTGTTTGATCAAATTAAATCCCAACTAAAATAACAAAACTCTATTATAAAGTGTCATCCTTCTGACTACAAGTTTGGTCTGGTTATAATGTAGGGTAGGTCATGTTTCCCATAAATACATGCAAACTGCTAATTATCTTATGCCTTCCTGGGTGCCTGACTTATTAGGATAATCTAGTGAGATAAGATATATAAGAATTTTGTAAAATGTAGAATTTTTTCACCAGCATTAAACTCTGTTGAGCCAAAGTTGTCCTAGTTTTGAGATTTAATGGCAAGTCTGTTATTTGTGTTAGTAAGATATATTCCATGTGAAAATTCCAGATAAAGTGAAATGAACAATTTTTATCATCCATTATGCATATGAGTTCAGAGTTTGCCCATATAAATGATAGTCTTTGACTTATATTAATCAGGTTCACACAACTGATTAGGTACAGAATTGGATTCTGACTTGTCTTTTCATGTAGGATCTTTTTCTTTCATGAAAATTTCACTGGCTAGATCGTCCAAAGGACTGTTTTCCTTCATCCAAGTACACATGTCATTGTGCCATATTAATGAGGTCAGGTCATCTAGCCATTAAAGACTTCAGATTTTCACAATCCATTTCAAACACTGGGTACTGATTGAATCTTGCAATTAGCATGTACCTCTCTGTAGTTCATAGCATTTCATTTCCTCTCTGAGTATTTTATAGAGCTTTATAACACTTCCTACTTCTAGAGTGCAGTATTCCTAAGATGATAGTACTGGATGAAGTCAAATTATCTATATTATAATACAGTGTTACCAACATACTGACCTCACACTCAGAATCATACAAATCTTGTTATTTTAAATATTATTCAGAGGAAAATTGTTTTTAGCAGATGTGCTTTTTAAAATAAAATAGCCAAATTCCAGTTTGGACTATACGTATACTTAAGTGGTTATTTTCTTAGTTTGAATCGACTACCTGTACTATGCTTGTGTACAACTTCCAGACTTTATCTTTAAGAGATAATATTGCTTTTACCTTAAAAGTGAATAAACCAGCAGGAAGGATGAACATTTTTCTCTGTTAAAATAGAAAATCTGGGTGGCTTAGTCATTGGGCATCTGCCTTCAGCTCAGGTCATGATCCCAGGGTCCTGAGATAGAGCCCAGGCATCTGGCTCCCTGCTCAGCGGGAGGCCTGCTTCCCCCTCTCTCACTCCCCCTGCTTGTGTTGCCTCTCTAGCTTTGTTTCTCTCTGTCAAATAAATTAAATCCTAAATAAAATTGAATAAAATTAATAAATGTAATAAAGTAAAATAAAAATAAGATTAAATAAAATAAAAAAATTTAAAAAACCTACAAAATCTATAATATCAGATAATCTCATTAGATTGAAACATCATCATGTATAAACATGGCAATGATTTTTTTAAATGTATTTCATTATGAAAATATAGGGATGACTAGAATATGTATATAGATAAAACTAATTGTATATGCTATGTAAATAAGTATAGAAGAATAAAATATTATGAAACCATTTACAGAAAATTATATGTATAATATATATCAATAAGCATAAAGAATAAATAAAAATAAATATTAAAATGAATATAAAACTATTTCCCAGGACAAGGTAATCATAAATGAATGGCTATTGTAAACATTTTGCTATTTTTAAGAAGCGAAGGCTAAAATCATTTTTAATACCAAAAATACATATAAAAAACAAGAAAAAATTACCTAGGAATCCACCGTTTCCCTATTTTTCGATTAATTTGTCTTTTTCTTTGTGATCTGTGAGAGTCCTTGATGAATTCTACATATAGTTCTTAGTATTGGGAATATTTCCAAGTCTGTGGTTTGCACTTTTACTCTCTTAATGTAATGGTTTGCTTGATGAACAGTTCTCAATTTGATTAAGTCCAATTTATCAATGTTGTTTTGGATGGTTTGGGCCCCCTGTTGAAGAAATATTTCCCTACACTAATCAGTGCATTTTTCTAGACTAGTGCTGTCCACTAGTCCCATTTGATACTGAAACCTCGAAATATGGCTAGTCCAAACTGAGATGTGTAGTAAGTGTAAAAGACACACTGGATACTGGGGACATTGCACAAAATAAGTTAATATCTCAAAATCGATTAAAGAGCTCAAATAATTTTTATATTAATCCCTACATGTTAAAATATTTTGGTTACTTTATTATATAGTGTTAAAGCAAATTTTAGCTGTTTCTTTTGTTATTTTTAAGGGCACCACTAGAAAACTTTAACTTACATGCAAGGCTCATTTGTGGCTCATACTGTGTTTCTTTTGACAATGCTGTTCTAGAAGATATTTCATTTTAGATTTTACATTTAGGTCTATTTACATTTAGAATTTAATTTTGTAAATGATATGAGATTGGTTTCGGGATACATTTGTATTCATACAAATATCCAATTATGCCAGCACCATTTATTGTAAAGCCCATACTTTTCTTCAGTGAATTGTAGTGATACCTCTGACATTAATTGAGCAATCATATTTGAGTATGTTTCTGGACTCTGTTCTGGTCTTTTTGTCTATCCATACTCCAATAACTAATGTTTTGATTATTGTAAATTTATACTATATTTAAAAATCTGGTAGATTAAACCTTCCAACTTTGTTTTAATTAAAAACTGGTTTGGATATGGCAAATCATTTCCATTTCCATATAAATTATGGAATTTTATTGTTAATTAGCAGAAATGCTGCTAGGATTTTCATTGGAATTATATTGAAGCTGTAGATCAAGTTTGTCATGGCATTTGGATAATGTTGAATCTTATAATACATGTAGTTTGTGTACTTTAATTTCACTCACTGATTTACTGTATTTTCCAACACACAGGTTTTACACATATTTTTCAGATTTTTTTTCATTTAGCATTTGATGCCTTTAGTTGCTATTGCGTATGATATTTTAATTTTTTTTAAATTGAAGTGTATTTGACATATGACATATTAGTTTTAGGTGTACAACAAAATGATTCAATATTTATATACATTGCTAAAGAAGTGGTCACCACAGTAAGTCTAGTTAACATCCGTTAGCTTACATAGATGCAATTTTATTTTTCTTGTAATGAGTACTTTTAGGATATTCTCAAAAAAAAAAACCTAAAAAACAAACAAACAAAAAATTTAAGAAAGATCTACTCTTAGAAGCTTTCAAAGATGCAATACAATAGTATTAAGCACAGTTGTCATGTTGTACATTTATCCACGTGACTTAGTTATTTAGGAAGTTTGTACCTTTTTATCCATTTTATGCATTTCTCCCACCCTCTGTCTCTGGCAACTACCGGTCTCTTCTCTGCATGTATGAGTGTGAGTTGTTTGTTTGTTTTTATTTCTGCTCTGTTTTGTTTTTGTTTTTTAGATCCCACATATCAGTGAGAGCATACAATATTTGTCTTTCTCTGTCTCACTTATTTTCTCAGCATAATTCCTTTAACGTCCATCTGTGTTGTCACACATGGCAAGATATCATTCTTTTTTGTTGCTGAATCATACTCCAGTATATGTATGTGCATGGATGTACCATATTGTTTTTATCCATTTATCCATTCATCCATTGATGGACACTAAAGTTGTTTCTATATCTTGGGTATTGCAAGTAATGCAATAATGAATATGGAAGTATCATATCCCTTTACAAGTTAGTGTTTTCATTTTCTTTGGATAAATACTCTGAAGTAAATTGCTGGATTGTATGGTAGTTCTGTTTAAAGATGTTTAAGGAACGTCCATAGTGTGTTCCACAGTGGCTGTACCAATTTCCATTCCAACCAACAGTGTTCAAGGGTTCCCTTTGCTCCACATCCTTGCCAACATTTGTTATTTCAAATCTTTTTAACATCTGCCATTCTGACACATGTGAAGTAATATTGTTTTGACTTGCATTTCCCTGACAATTAGTGATTTTGAATATTTTTTCATGTCTCTGTAGGAAGAATATCTATTCAGGTAATGTGTTTTTAAATTGGATTGTTGTTGGTTTTGTTTTGTTTCCTGGTGCTGTTGAGTTGTAAGAGTTCTTTATGTATTTTGGATAGTAACCCTTTATCAGATGCATGATTTGAAAGTATTTTCACCCATTTAGTAGGTTTCCTTTTCATTATGTTGATGGCTTCGTTTGCTGTGCCAAAGCTTTTCAATTTGATGTAATCTCGTGTTTATTTTGCTTTTGTTGCTTTTCCTTTTGTTGTCAGATTTAAATTTTCATTTTTATGTTTTCAGTTGTGTCTGTTGGTATATAAACAATTGATTTTTAATTATTTTATAAACATTATATCAAACAGAACAGCAGAATTCTATTGTTAACTTTAATAGTTTGTAGAATAAATATAATTGTCACTTCTGAAAAATGGCAATTTTGCTTCTGTCCCACTATTTTGCAACATGCAGAATAAATATAATTGTGTCACCTCTGAAAAATGGCAATTTTGCTTCTGTCCCACTATTTTGCAAAATGCAGAAACTTAAATGCAGTGTTGAATAGCAGTGATGAAAGTGGACAACCTTGTCTTGCTCCTTAATCTCAGGGGGAAGTCATTCACTATTTCACTATTATGTGTGAAGTTAAATGTAGCATTATTATAACTTCTACTCAGCAGAGAAAAATATTCCCTTCCTTTGCTTTTTGTTACCTTTTTTATGTTGATGTGGTAAAGAATGCTAGTGGATTTTTAATCAGTCTTGCATTATTCAGCTGTATATTCTTAAACTTCAATAGACTTGTTATATAATATTAGATACAATTTAGTGGCTTGTCATTTTCCTTTACTGTAAAGTGGTTCTTAGATTTCTTCTATATTATGTTGGCTTCATAATATAAGTTGGGAAGTTTTCCCTTTTCCTCATACTTTAAGGAATATATTTAAGATTAGTATTATTTCCTGTCTAATATGTGAAAGAAATAGATAAGATATTGACATTTTGTTTCTGGTAGAATTTGGGTAGATTAATGGATTATGTAGAATTGTCCAGTTTTTCTTTTTCTTTAGATGTCATTTTTGCAGTTTTGATTTTCAGGAATTTATCTCCTTCATTTGATTGTGAAATGAATTGACATAAAGCTATTTATAATGCCCTCTTACTGTTTTTTTAATCATCTATAGATATCTATAGTGATGCTGTCTTTTCAATTCTTCATGTTTGTAATTTGTTTTCCTAAGAGTTTATCAACCTTTTTTTCTCACAAACCAGTTTTTAACTTTGTTGGTTTTTCTTCACTCTATATTTACATTTGACTTAATAGATTTCTGCATTTATTATTGTTATGTGTTTTTTCCCCATTCTCTATATGTTTAATATCATATTTTTTCTTTCTTTTTTTTTTGGAAGCTTAAGCTGTATGTTTTCAACTTTCTGAAAAATCTAAACAATCCTTTTGCTGTCTCCCTTATTATGTGTTACATTTTTATTACTCCTTACCTAAAAATATTTTGAAATTTCTGTTGTGGTTTATTCTCTGATCTATGGGCTATTTAGAATTTTGCTGTTTAATTCCCAAATATAAGGGTTTTCCCAGTTATCTTTCTGTTACTAATTTCTAATTTAATTCTGTCATGGTCAGGGAACATATCTTGTATTCTATTAAGCTAATATATTAAACACATTGGTCAACTCTTTTATATCCTGATTAATTTATTTTTGACTATTTTATTTGTAGTGATGGTTGGTTGGTGACAGTATCCATTTTTATCTTATCTGTTCCATCTTCATTTGATAGATACTTACTTTTAAGGCATCGAACACTTAGGTGGCTTTTTTTTTTCATTTTTCTCTGTCAGTACTGTAAGTATACCATCATATTGCCTTCAAGCTTCTACAATTTGTCTTGAAAAGCCATCTGTTAATATTACTGTTTTGACTTTGAAGATAGTGTTTCTTTTTCCTCTGGAAGCTTTTAATGTTTCCTTGCATCTGATTTAACCTAAGTATGGTTATATGTACCTTTCTCAAACTCCAGCTTCTGGTTCAATGAGCCTCTTAGATGTATGGATTAGATTGGTATATTTTACTAGATTTTAAAAATTCTAGATGTTATATCTTTAAATACTTCTGCTTTAGTCTCTCTCCTTACATGTGGAACTAAAATGACACATATATTGGACATTTTTTGTCTTCTACCTCTCTCTCTACTTTTAAAAATTTTCTCCATGTACTGTACTTTAGATAATTTCCACTAACATGTATCATTAGTACATTTTTAAAAATTATATCCAGTATCCTATTCAGGTCAATTAATGAGCCTTTACTTTCAGACACTATATTTCTAACTTCTAGAATTACATTTTGATTATTTTTCTAGATTACAGTTCTGTGTTTAAATTCCATATCATTCCATTTTGTCCATCTTTTCTATTCTTTTAGTGTTAACTTCAATAGTTATTTAAATTCCTTGACCCCTGATTCCAATATCAGTTTCATTTGTAGGTGGGTTGTAATTTATATCATTTCTTGATTATTAGTTACATTTACCTCAATCTTTTCATGTCTAGCAATTAAAAAAAATCAATGCCGCATGCTACATACATATAAATGAATCATTGAAACTTCTTATGTTATCTTCCTCCAGCTACAATTAACCCTTTTCTCTCTTAAGCAGATAAGAGGGAGGGTGGTCACTTTAACCCAATCAAGGATCTGATTGGGTCAGAGCTGAGTTGCATTTAATTAAGATCTAGTCCACCACTGTTATGTCTCTGTTCCTCAGACATAGCCATGCTTCTGACTGAGAATCTTGCTTGTCCCTGTCTCATCAATTCTAAAATGGCAAGATTGCCTTTAGACATTTTAGATTAGCTTTTTATCTCATAATCTGTGCACCATCAAAATATGTAAGCACTTCATTTGTGGAAATTCTCTGCCTTCTTTAGAAACTTTGCCTCCTAAGCACCATGACATGGCAGGAGACACTACTCTTCCTTTTGTAGCTCCACCCTCCCACAGGTCAGTAATGGTCTAACAGAGATAACTGGCCTGATGTTAGGAGTTCCTTTAGTATTTAGAATATCTATTTTTTAGAGCCTGATGCAGGCCTTGATCCCAGGACTCTGAGATCATGACCTGAGCCGAAGGCAGAGGCTTTAACCCACTAAGCCACCTAGGCAACGAGATAGACTTTGGACACAGAAACAAACTGAGGGACTTGGAGGGAAGGGGGTAGGGGTATAGGAGAGCCTGGTGGTGGGTACTGGGGGCACCTATTGCGTGGAGCACTGGGTGTGGGGAATGGGCAATGAATCCTGGAACACTGAAAAAAAATTAAAATAAAAAAAGATAGAAAGGAATATGTTCAATGTAAAAAAAAAAAAAAGATTATCTAATTAGTCAATTGCTGGTTTCTCCTTTCCATGGTAGATCCTTTTTTTCATGTTCATGGACCAAGATTTGTCCTTAGTGCAAGTTCAAAATCAGCAAATGCCCACAGGCAAGAGTAGCTGGTGATTCTCAGTTTATGTTTGAATGTCTTCTCTCATTGAGAGTTGTGGTAGGCAGAATATTAAGAAGGCTTCCAAGATTACCCAGCCTTGGTAGATCTGCTGTACATAACCGTGGGCCCGTGAATATTATAGATTTTAATATTGTAACTAGCATATATTATATGGCATGATTTGCTATGAGAAAAGGAAATTATTCAGGTGGACCTAATCTAATCCCAGGAGCCATTTAAAAGCAGAGAGACCTTTCTGGTTGGCTGCAGAAAGGGAATTCAGATGTAAGCATTCTGCCTTGACTTGAAGCAAGCATCCATGTTGTGAAATACTAATGGAGAGGGGTTGCCTGTAGGAGCTGAGAGTATTCCCCAGCCAAGGGATAAAGCAAAACTGGGACTTTATTTGTACAACCACAATAAAATAAATTCTTTCAACAACCAGTGAAGTTGGGAAAGTAGTCTGAGCACCCAAGTTTCAACCTGATTTCAGTCTTGTAAGATCCCAAGCAAAGAGCCTTGCCATGCTGGATACAGACTTCTTAAGTATAGAATTATGAGCTCATAAGTGGGTGCTATTTCAAACCACCAAATTAAAGATTGTTTTGTTACCCAACAATAGTAAATCAATAAAATTTACTAAGTTTTTTACTAAAACTTTTTTACTAAAGATTAATAAAATTTAGTCTTCCTTATTCAGTCCCTTAATATCTTTAATATATATGTATATTTCATTGTAATCTGATTTTTGTGTAGTTATTACAGCTGTTGTCCTGTAATATTGACTTACTATTGTTTAGTACATTTCATAGAATAGCAGAAATCTGTCCTCAGTGCCTGTTTTCGAAACATATAAATAAGAACATGAAGATGATTCACTCATACACAACCCACCATATATCCCACCTCTAAACTAAACTACAAAAAAATTGGGAATTATGAAAAATGCTTAGCACATTTCTTAAAGATATTCTTATGCTTATATAAATGTAGATTGATAGATGGATAAATGATTGAAAAATTGATTACTAGAAAAGCTAGTAGAATGAAAGTGAAAATTTTGAGAAATGATCAGGTGAATTGAGATGTTTAAATTAAAAACTGTTATGATAGATACAAACCAAATGATGAATTAATATCCTAAATTGACCATGCCAAGGCAAGTATATGTTGTAGAAATCTCAAGTCATGAATAGAAGTCTTTGCCCATTCAATGAGTAAATATAGAACTAGCATATATAAATATTTTTAGAATAGAGTTGTAAGAGAAATAAAATAAGGTTTCTGAGGTTCTCTTGAGATGATGTAAATAGCAGTGTTATCTCAAAATTGAGCCTTGTGGATTCTTACCATAAATACCACAACTGGTGTAAGATAGATACCAAGTAGTACTAAAAGTCATTGCCACAATATATTGCTCTGTCAAGAAGACTTCGAAGCTTGGGTGAAAATGACATAAAATCCTTAAAAAATTGATTTTTTAAAGTTGTACTTCAATGAGTAGTTGTCATGTCTATATTAAAATAACTATGCCTATAATAAATTATTCACTGCATGAACTTTGCCAAATTTTATCATTGACATACTAAAAATAACATATTTAACCTGTGTGTCCAAGACTTCACAATGGGAGGGGAAGCAGGTATTCATTTTTCTTAAAAAGAAGTTTTAGTTCAGTCAACTCTTAGACTTGCGTATCCCAGAAACTCTGTTGAGTTTTTACTGTGTGGCTAACAGTTGGTAGTATTGGGCTTCAGAACTTGAAAGACATTTACACAGATCTTGACTTTGAGGAGGTTTTAATATGTGGTTGTTAATAACAATAAATAATTACAAAAAGGAACTATAGGTACAGATATTAGGAAGGAAAAGTCTGTGGTGTGAGGAGAACCTGTATGGAAGTGACACCACTGAGGCTTTGGGTTTAAGAAAGGATTTCCTGAAGAAATAAAACTTAATCTGGAATTTAAAGGAAAAACCCTGATATTATCAAGGCAAAGAGAAGTAGCATGATCATGATAGACAGAAGGAGCATCATGCCAAGGTCTTGGTGGTCTTGATGTGGGGAGTAAGGGTGAAATCTTCAGAAAACAGTAAGGGCAGCATTGAGCATAAGCGGAGGACCATATCTTACAGAGTTTGTAATTCTGTGAAGTACCATATTGTGTGGTTCCCTAGTCCAATGGTATTCAAAGTGTGATGCATGCTAACAGTATTGGTTTCTGAAATATTCATGACTCGTCTATAATGAGTAATGGGGAAGAGGGATTTAGAAACGTTTATAAGAACTTGACACATTAATTTTATGTTGAATCTGATGAGAAACAATTGGAACTTCTACTTTATATGTCATTTTGTACTATATGATGTCTCAATTTCTTTAGTCAATGTTTGTGATTTATGAAATTCATTAACAGTGGATTTTTTTAAACTGTCTTTTATCACAAACTATTTGGGAAACATTGCCCTAAAGGAATTCTAGTTGTCCCTAGGTATTATTGACAGTTGAATGAAGCTGATCAATTTATTGTAGCAAATGAAACAAAAAATTTTTACCTTCAAGGTACTTTGCAATTCACAAGACACTCCATTTTATAAAATACAAATTCAATTTTTGATGTTTATACACACCTTGTGAGTTTGGCAGGATATATACATGATCTAAGTTCACCCATTTGTAAAGGACAGAAGCTGTCATCTTGTTTTTGTTGATGACTGACCTTAGGGCTTTATGTAGGAGATTGTGTAATCTGGTTATAATCACATGGCTCTTATTAATTTTCATCTATCCAAAGTTTCAAGAGCCGCTAACAAGTTGAAAATTTTAAGTGACTGGTGTTATACCCTTCCTTTCCTCAAGCTATTCACTTTCAGAGTACTAAAAATCTCAAATGTGCTTTGGGGCTTCACACCAGGAAAAAGGGAGAAAAAGAAATAGTCAGTACCCAGATGATAGAGAAGTGATAGTAAAATCTGTCTTCTATTCTTTTTGGATCAAAAATCCTACGGTCTTTTTTATTTATAGACAAAAAGCATATCCTTGATCAGCAACCAAGAGATTTAATCATTACCTATTGTAATGCAGTGCACCAATTATATTTTACCTCTCCAAGGATATGAAATTAGGGGATTTTCATTGTTTATCTGCGTGGAAGCCTTTATGTAAGTTCTTTACACATTGCTTGATTAGCAGCCAGAGAAATAAATTTTATTTAGGGGATCCATATAACACTTGAACTTCACCTCATAGTTAACCCTACATTGTCCTGGCATCTTGTTAAAAAGAATGATATAAAACAAGCAGTTTGGTAACATAGAAAAATGATAACCCATAAGTATGAAGAAACAAGTGGAATAGGGCCCTTATGAGATTTCATTCCAATTCACCAATACTTAGGATGCAAACCCAGAGTCTGAACCCAATGATATCTCCAAATAGAAGTACCTACTTTAGAAAGAACTACACAACTCCTAGATTACAGTGTACTTTCTAAGAGGTGACTCTGTAGAGTCAGATAGAGATGGGTTCATCTTCTGGATCTATCACTAGTTAGACATGCAATCTTGGAAAATTGTTAATTTTTCCTAAACCTTCATTTTATGTGCACAAAATAGAAATAGCACCAACCTTATGGTCTAATTGACATCATGCATGTAAGGCACTTATCATAACACAAAGAGTTATAGTAATATTAGCATTATTGATTTGGATATATTTATGACCAGTAATTTTTCAATTCTAAGGCAAATGGTTTTCATATTTTTATCTCTGAAATCCGGATACATCTTATGGTCACTGGCATGTCATAGATTAATTGACAGCTTTTTATTCTCTTAACACTACATCAAACCATTACTACTTTTAATTCTATCATTATAATTGTCATTGTTACTAGAAATAGTAGTATTAAGAAACTCCATGAATCCTTTTAGGCCACGGGGTATTAGCTAGAACAGTATATTGTGAATAGTTTATTGCTAAATAACACTTTAGTTACTTAGAACTTCAAAGCAATGTGTCTTTGAATTTATGGCTCACATTTCATGTGCTAACTTTTACTATGTACCAAGAAGACTGGGGTCTATTTTCTTACCATGAATTAAGTAGTTTGACAATTATATAATGAGTCTTAGTGCTGAATGGTATGAGGAATACAAAATACAGGACAGGGTTTCTATCCTTAAGGAACATCATCTTAAAAGAGAGGCACATGTCTGTATATGACATACAAGCTAAAATAGTTTTTATGATCACAATAGGCACTAAATCAAGAATTGTCAAAAATATCCAGCAGGGGGGGAAGATTACATACATGGGTAAGCACCTTTGAAAAACTTGAAATGGAGACTCTGTATGTTCATTAGAATCACAAGATTTTAAACCTGGAATAGATACAAGAATCCAACCACTGCATGAAAATAAAGTGTAAGACATCTGGTCTAGTCAAAACACATTAAGATGAGGACTAAGAGGCCAAGAGAACTGAGTGAGATTCACAATGCCATCTGACTTGGAACTGAAGACCAATAGGGCACACCCCCATCTTCTGACTCTAGATCCAGAATACATATATAATCTCATGAGCAATAGATCAGAGCACAAAGGACATTAATTTGGTAGATGTGCTAGAAGCCATGCTGGAAGAGGTGGAAAGAAAGGTGGTCTTTAGCTGTGTAGACTAGCTAAAATTGAAGGGAATTTTATTACTGAAATGAAGAATAAAATGAGACTGGATAATGGATAAAGGAAGGTTACTAGGAGCCACCCAGAGGGCCTTTGGGGTTCTGCCTCAAATTGGAGAAAGGAGGGGTCATTAAGTTAAAGCATGTGAAATTGCTGATTTTTGTGTGTAAAAAAAAAAAAAAAAGAAGCTCAAGAAGGGAAGATGGCAGCCTAATAGGAGGGCCTGAGGCTCATCTTGTCCTAGGAACACAACTAGATAACTATCAAATCATCCTGAATACCCCAGAAATCAACCTGAACACTGACAGAAAAAACTCCACAACTAAAGAAGAGGCCATATGGAAGAAGATAGGAAATGCAGAGATGTGGTTTATGGGAGAAACAGACCATAGGTGCTACAGAAGGGAGGGAGCCGTGGTCATGGAGAAAGGCATGCACACAGGGGAATGCACAAGGAGAATGTTTCCTTAAAGCAGTTTGCTTGGAAAATAAAAGGGACTGAGTTTTGTGAGTTCTTACAATCAGTAGGTCTTAAAGCCTGGAGTTTTAAAGGGCAGTGGGCTTAGCCAGCCTAGAGCCCAGAGAGGACTGTGCTGCTCCTACAGAGAAGGCAGGCAGACAACGACAGCATGGAACCAGGGATCTGAAGAACACTTATGGCACACAGGGAGGAGATTATTTACTCTTCTCATTTCTGAGAGGCAGTGTTCAAAAACAAAGGAGCTGGCCAGCACCATTTCAGTCCTCACCCATCAACATAAACCCAGAACTACTTGCAGCAAGCAGTGCTCAAACTGGCTGTCTAACTAGCTTACCTAGTCCAAGCGCCCCATCCCTCCCACATGCTGGTGGGACTGTTCCTGTCAGTCAAGCTTGCCTTGGTCCCAACAGGGTAGGCTCCTCCCCTAGAAAAAGTCTCTACCCCTGCCCATACCAGGGTCTCCTGACGAGAGAGTTCTGTGGGGCCTCTGTTCTGGTGGAAATGGTGTCAGTCCTCATTTTGCAAGCAGACCAGAACACACCTAGTTAAAAATCTCCACATTCAAACCCAGGAGCAAACCGTGCACACAGCAGGCAATGAGAGTCTCTGCAGATGACTAGCCTGAAAGATAAAGCAACCAAAACACAGGCAGACTGTATGCAGCACACACCAGAGACAGTCCTTGAAGTGCCAGGCCCTGGGCACTCGGGGACCTCTTCTTCATAAGTCCATTACTTTCAGGCACATGAGACATAAGTGGATTTTCTAGCACAGAGAAGGTAAGACTTAGACAGAATGCCAAGGCAGAGGAATTTATCCCAAAGAACAAGATAAGACCATGGCCAGAAATCTAAGTAAGTGAAAAAGATGTAAGTAACATGCCTGATGGAAAACATAAAGCAACAATAATGAGGTTATACACTGGGCTTGAGAAAGAAAAGACCTCTGAAATGCTTACTGCAAAGATAAAAGAGTTAAAAAAATATCAGAGATGAAGAATACAATAAACAAGATTGGAAAAAGCCTGGAAGAGGCAGAAGAACAAATTAGTAGCTTTAATGTAATAGCATTCCTATATTGTAGGAGTCCCAGAAGAAAAAGAGAGAGAAAAGGGGGCAGAAAATTTATTTTAAGAAATGATAACTTCCCCTAGTCTGGAGAAGGAAAGAGACATCTGGTTTGAGGAAGCACCAAGAACTCCCATCAAAATCAACAAAGCAGGCCAACACCAAGACATATTATAATTAAATTTGCAAAAGGTAGTAGTGAGAAGGAAATAATCATAAAAGAGGCAAAACAAAAGAATCCCTTAACTTAAAAGGGAAGAACCATAAGGCTAGCTGGAGATTGCTCAGCAGAAACTCAGCAAGTCAGAAGAGAGTGACATGATATATTCAGGAGAGAACAAAGGCAACAAGACAAAAAATGAGAGAAAATTTTCAGAATGATGAAACAAATAATAAAATGGCAATAAATACATACCTATCAATAATTACTTAGAATGTAAATAGAATAAATGCTCCAATCAAAAGACATAAGGTGTCAGAATGGATTCAAAAAACAAACAAGACCCATCTATCCACTGTCTACACAAGATTCATTTTAGACCTGAAGACACCTGCAGATTGAAATTGAGAGGATGGAAAACATTAATCACACAAACGGATGTCAAAAGAAAGTTGAAGTAGCAATGGTTATATTGAACAAACTACTTTAAAATAAAGACTCTAACAAGGGACAAAGAAGGGCATGAAATCATAATATATGGGACAATCCAACAAGAAGGTCTAACAACTAAATATGCACCCAACATGTGAACACCCAAATATGTAAAACAATAACAAACATGAAGGAACTAATTGATAATAATAAAGTAATAGTACATGACTTTAAGACCCCACTTACATCAATGGACAGGTCATCTAAACATAAAATCAACAAGGAAACAATGGCTTTGAATGACACACTGGACAAGATGGACTTAACAGATGTATTGAGAACATTCCATCCTTAAAAAGCAGAATAGACATTCTTTTCAAGCACACATGGGACAAACTCCAGACTAGATCACATCTTAGGTCACAAATCTGGCCTCAACAAATACAGAGGAAAGACTGAAATCATACCATGCACCTTTTCTGACCACAATGAAGTCAATCATAGGGGAAAAAAATTGGAAAAACCATAAAACAAGGAGGTTAATTAAATAACTCGCTACTAAGCCATAAATCAACAACCAGAAAATCAAAGAAAGCATTGAGAAAATACATGGAAATAAATGAAAATGAAAGCACAACCCTCCAA
The DNA here is from genome assembly GCA_004023965.1 of Spilogale gracilis. Classification (NCBI taxonomy): domain Eukaryota; kingdom Metazoa; phylum Chordata; class Mammalia; order Carnivora; family Mephitidae; genus Spilogale; species Spilogale gracilis. The sequence goes on along the minus strand of PITA01010741.1, from coordinate 25,033 downwards.
AACCTTTGGGATGTAACCAAAGTGGTCATAAGAGGGAAGTATATAGCAACATAGGCTTACCTCAAAAGCAGGAAAAATCTCAAATAAACAACCTAACCTTACATCTAAAGGAGCTAGAAAAAGAAAAACAAATGAAGCCTAAATCCAGGAGAAGGAAGGAAATAATAAAGATTAGAACAGAAATAAGTCATACAGAAACTAAAAAACAACAATGACAACAACAATAACAAAAAAAAAACCCAATAGAACAGATCAATGAAACCAGGAGATTGTTCTTTGAAAAAAAAAATCAATAAAATCGATAAACCTATAGCCAGAGTCATCAAAAAGAAAAGAGAAAGGACCCAAATTAAGAAAGTAACAAATGAGAGAGGAGAAATAATAACCAATACCACAGAAATACAATCAATCATAAGAGAATATTATGAAAAACTATATGCCAAAAATTGGCAACCTAGAAGGAATGGCAAAATTCCTAGAAACATGCAAACTACCAAACTGAAACAGGAATAGAAAATTTGAAAAGACAGATAATCAGCAAAGAAATTCAATCAGTAATCAAAAAATTCCCCAAAACAAAGTTCAGGGCCAGATGGCTGCCCATGCAAATTCTACCAAATATTTAAAGAAGAGTTAATATCTATTCTTCCCAACCCACAAAATAAGGAAGGAAGACTTTGAAATCCATTTTATGAGGCCAGCATTACCCTGATACCAAAATTGGAGAAAGACCCCACTAAAAAAGAGAACTGCAGGCCAAATATCTCTGATGAACATGGATGCAGAAATTCTCAGTAAAATTTTAGCAAACTGAATCCAACAATACATTACAAAAAACATGGGATTTAATTCTGGATTGCAGGGGTGGTTCAATATTGACAAATCAATCAGTGTGATACCCCACATTAATAAAAGAAAAGATAAGAACCCTATGATCCTTTTAATAGGTGCAGAAAAACCATTTGATAAAGTTTCATGATAAAAACCCTCAACAAAATTTGTTTAGAGGGAACATACTTCAACCTAACAAAGATGATTTATGAAAAACCATGTTAATATCATCCTAGATGGGGAAAAACTCAGTTTTTCCTCTATGGTCAAGAACAAGGCAGAGATGTCCACTCTCACCACTTTTATTCCGCATAGTGGGAGACTCCCACTGACAGCAGTCAGACAACAAAAATAAATAAAGACCCCCCAATCAGCAAGGAAGAAGTGAAACGTTCACTATTTGTGGATGACAATACTCTACGTAGAAAACTCAGAAGACTCCACCAGAAAACTGCTATAACTAGGGGTGCCTGGGTGGCTCAGTTGGTTAGGCGACTGCCTTCGGCTCAGGTCATGATCCTGGAGACCCGGGATCGAGGCCCCACATCGGGCTTCCTGTTCTGCGGGAAGCCTGCTTCTCCCTCTCTCAGTCCCTCTGCTTGTGTTCCCTGTCTCGCTGTGTTTCTTTCTGTCAAATAAGTAAATAAAATCTTAAAAAAAAAACTGCTATAACTGATACACAATTTCAGTAAAGACACAGGATACAAAGTCAACATACAGAAATCTGTTGCATTTCTATACACCAGTAATGAAGAAACAGAAAAAGAAATTAAGACACTAATCCCATTTGTAGTAGCACCAAAAACAGTAAGATACCTAAGAATAACCCTAACCAAAGAGGTGAAAGACCTGTATTCCAAAAAGTATAAAACATTGATGAAAGATGATAATGAGGACACAACGAAATGGAAAGATATTGCATGGTCATGGATTCAAAGAGCAAATATTGTCAAAAAGCAGTCTATGTGGGACACCTGTGTGACACAGTTAACATCTGTCCTCTGCTCAGGTCATGATCCTGGAGTCCTGGGATAGAGTCCTGCATCGGGCTCCTTACTCAGTGGGGAGCTTGCTTCTCCCTCTGCTGCCCCCCCTCTACTCCCCCCCCCCGCTGTGCACTCCCTCTCTTTCTCTGACAAATAAATAAAATCTTTAGAAAACAAAATCTATGCATTTAATGTCATCCACATCAAAATATGAGAAGTATTTTTCACGGAGTTAGAACAAGCAATCCTAAAATTTGTATGGAATCAAATACCCCCAAATAGCCAAAGCAGTCTTCAAACAGAAAAGAATGAAAAAGAAAAGTAAAGTAGAAGGCTACTCGATTCCAGGCTTCAAGTTTGTTTTTGTTTTGTTTTGTTTTACAAACCTGTGGTAATCTACACAGTATGGTAGTATGGTACTAGAACGAAAATAGAAACATAGATCCACAGAACAGACTAGATCAACAGAACAGAATAGAAAATCCAGAAATGAACCCACAACTGTATGGTCAATTAATCTTTGACAAAGCTGGAAAAAATATCCAGTGGGAAAAAGTCTTTCACAAGTGGTGTTGGGGGAGTTTAGACAGTAACATGCTAAAGAGTGAAACTGGACCACTTTCTTATGCTATACACAAAAGTAAATTCAAAATGGATTAAAGACCCAAATGTGAGACCTGAAACCATAAAAATCATAGAGCAGAACACAGGCAGTAACCTTTTGACCTCAGCTATAGGAACCTCTTTCTAGATATGTCTCCTGAGGCAAGGGAAACAAAAGCAAAAATAAACTACATCAAAATGAAAAGCATCTGCACAGTGAAGAAAACAATCAACAAAACTAAAAGGCTACCTATGGCAATGGGAGAAGATATTTTCAAATGGCATATCTGATAAAGGGTTAGTATCCAAAATGTATAAGAATATATAAAATTCAACACCCCAAAAATGAATAATCCAATTAAAAATTGGCAGAAAATATGAACACACTTCCAAAGAAGACATACACATGGCCAACAGACACATGAAAAGATGCCCAAAATCACTGATCATCAGGGGAAGACAAATCAAAATTACAATGAGGTATCACCTTACACCTGTCAGAATAGCTAAAATCAACCAGAGAAACAAGAATGTGGAGAAAGGGAAATCTTCTTGCGCTATTGGTGGGAGTGCAAACCGGTGCAGCCACTCGGTGGAACAGTATGGAGGTTCCCTATAAAGTTAAAAATGGAACTACCCTATGATCCAGCAATTACAGTACTAGGTACTTACTCTAAGAATACAAAAATAGTAATTCAAAGAGATGTATGCAGTCCAATGTTTATAGAAGCATTATCTACAATAGCCAAATGATCAAAACAACCAAGTGTCTCTCGACTGATGAATGGATAAAGAAATGGTGGTATAGACATAAAATGGAATATTATGCAGCCATAAAAATAAAGGAAGTCTTGCCATTTGTAATGACATGGGTGGAACTAAAGTGTATAATGCTAAGCAAATTAAGTCAGAGAAAGACAAACACCATATCATTCACTCGTGAAATTTAAGGAAAAAAAAAAAAACAGAAGAAAGGGGAAAAAAGAGAGGCAAACCAAGACAGACTTTTTTTTTTAACTTAAATTCAGTTAATTAACATATAATGCATTATTCAGGGGTACAGGTCTGTGATTCATCAGTCTTACACAATTCACAGTGCTTACCATAGCACATGCCCTCCCCAATGTCCATCACCCCGCCATCCTATCCCTCCCACCCCACTCCCCTCCAGCAACCCTCAGTTTGTTTCCTGAGATTAAGAGTCTTATGGTTGTCTCCCTCTCTGGTTTTGTCTTGTTTCATTTTTACCTCTCTTCCCCTATGGTCCTCTGCTTTGTTTCTTAAATTCTGTATATAAGTAAGATCGTGTGATAACTTTCTTTCTCTTGTTGTTTTGCTTAGCATGATACCCTCTAGTTCCACATCCACATCATTGCAGATGGCAAGATTTCTTTTTTTTGATGGCGGCATAATATTCCATTGTAAAAACCTTGTCTTTTGATGTACCACATGAAATATCAATACCTAGCCATTTTTTTAAAGTTTTTATTTAAACCAGTCAGTTAACATATAATGTAATATTAGTTTCAGGGGTACAGTATACTGATTCAACACTTCATACAACACCCAGTGCTCTTATAAAATGCAGACTCTTAACTGTAGAGAATGAACAATGGTTACCAGAGGGTGGGAAGATGGTTAAGCAGGAGAGCAGTTGTAATGAGCATTGGGTGTTAACTGATGGGAATTTTAATAAAAACTTAAGAACTAAAAAAAAAAGGCTAGATATTGATGATTTCATGTCATGCATTGAAATACAACGTTTCAGACAGAAAAATGTCAAGAAAATAAAATGGAGTTATTAGTACCTGCCCTCTCAAAGGACATTATTTTGTTTTTGTAGTTAGAGACATGTCTTCATGAATGACTATGTGACTCACAGAAGGGAATAGAGTCCAGATTCTCAGCTCCAAGGTACAACATGGGCTGCAGAATAGGGGGGAGGAGTATCTTTCTAATTCTATATGGAACCAACATCAGGAGAGAGCTCTCAGCACAGATGTAGATATTCTCGTAGAGCTTCAGCAGTAGTAGCAGCAACACCAAGTGGCTTTGAACAAAGAGTATTTAAAAATGGGAAGCGGGAACAATAGAGGAATTGAAGTACATACAGGTTTATATCCATAGGGGGACTCCAAAACAGGTGGAGTATCCTCAAAGAGCATGAGGGAGCAGGAGACATTGCATTTGAATGTGGATTATTACTGTCATTGCCAATATATCCTCATCTACGTATTGGAATATACTCAAATTCTCTCAGACACACACCCTTACACAAGACATATACCCAAATGTTTTCAGTGTTTTGTTTTGTTTTTGCATGGTGAGGATTGCAGGTTTTCTTTCTTTTGCTTGCCAGTATTTCTACATCTTAGGTAGTGAATATATGATACTTTTTATCTTAAACTCTATATATCAACATTTCAAAAGTGATGTACATACCATTGCAGGACTTTCTAAATTCTCTTTTTAAAAATAAAAAGGCTTTATTGTAAAGACTATTCTGGCATCTAAATTTCTGTTTAGATTTGAATGCCATTGTATCCTGATCACATTGAACATAGTTAGGGAATTATACCTGCCTAGTACATTTACAATTTTATTGCTGATACACATTCTCCATGCTAATCTGCAGGAAGCATTATTACCACCATATTTTGCAAGTAATGCTCTTATTTGTGGCAATGTTGAACTGAAATGTAAGAACTTGGAAAATATTTTAGTTTTTTAATTTTTCTCCTTCTAAGAAAATGCCGCCTTTGGTGCCTTATAAATATCTCAATAACATTTTATTTTAGTCTTCACTACACACAAACATGGAAAGTTCAAGAAAGCCAGTTAGAGAGTCTGTTATATTTATAGACTGCTTGCAGCTACAGTGTGCATGATCTATCAACACTTTGGTCAGGTAAATAATGAAAGTTTATGTATTCATTCCACAAGTATATATAATGAGCACCTACTATAAGCATGCAATAATGACCTTTACTGAAAATAAAGACATATATTTAAATGGAATTCTGGCTGTCTAGAACAATGAGAAATAGCATAGTATGGTAAGAGCACAGAACTCAATAGTTAGTGCAGGTGCTTTCCAGTATTGGTTTCATCATTTACAGATGGTGTGTGAATTTGAGCATATTACTTAACCTCTCTGTCCCTCAGTTTGCTTATCTGTAAAATGAAGATAATGTTATCTTCATTGGTGGGTTTTTATGAGAAACAAATGAGATAAACCATATATCTTGCAGGTAGTAAAAGCTATGTTATAGTTTTATTTCTCAAAAAGGCTTAAATTTTTGTTGAATTTCTATATGGACCTCCTTATATCCATGAGAAATATTGGTGATTAGAGAAATGGATTTAAAGAGTCATGACATTTCAGAGCTGGAATAAAGCTTAGTGGCTTAACCAGACCCCATCAAGGTACAAATGAGGACACAAGGACCCAGCAATACAAAGTCATATAATTAGTAAGCTTCCAAGCATTATTAAATTTCAGTTTTATGACTTTCTGATCATGTTCTTCCCACAAACATCAATTGTAAGTCTATTTATTTATTACACATATTTTTATTAAATACAACACTTCGTGGGATGCCTGGGTGGCTCAGTTAGTTAAGCATCTGCCTTTGGCTCAGGTCATCCCACAGTCCTGGGATTGAGTCCCTCATCAGGCACCTTGCTTAGCGGGGAGCCTGCATCTCCCTCTGCCTGTCACTCCCCCTGTTCATGCTCGCTCTCTCTCTATCTCTCTCTCTCTCCCTCTGACAAATAAATAAATAAAATCTTCTTTAAAAAAAATAAATACAGTATTTCCTGTATGTCAGGCACTATGCTAAATGCAGGTGACAGAACAAATTGGATGGTTAACTTTCTAAATGTCTACTATCTGATGGGATACAACATGTGAATGCTATGGACTGTTAGGATATGTGCTCTAATAAAACACATATTGGTACTAGTGTTAGTATAATGGAGACAGTGAACAATTCTATCTAGGAATTGTTGAAAGCTTTACAAGATAAGATTCTTGATTATGAATGCTACTTAAGAATTCAGAAAGCAAGTCTCTGTGTCTAAAGCATTAGGTATGAAGAGGAAAGGAATCTGTAAAAGGTAAATTTAAAAGATACTTAGTGACCAAATGATGAAAGACCTTACATTCCATTACATACAGTTTTGGCTTTTTTTTCTAGAGCTTTAAGAAGGGAATAAATTGACGGGACACCTGGGTGGCTCAGTTGGTTAAGCGACTGCCTTTGGCTCAGGTCATGATCCCGGAAACCCAGGATCGAGTCCCACATCAGGCTCCCTGCTCGGCAGGAAGCCTGCTTCTCCCTCTCTCACTCCCCCTGCTTGTGTTCCCTCTCTGGCTGTGTTTCTCTCTGTCAAATAAATAAAATCTTTAAAAAGCAAAAAAAAAAAAAAAAAAAAAAAAAAAAAAAAAAAAAAAAAAAAAAAAAAAAAAAAAAAAAAAAAAAAGGGAATAAAATTGAAAAGAAATAGGTATTCAAACCCAGAAGTAACATCATGTGAAGAAGAAGAAAACAAGTGCAGAAAGGACTAACTGTATATAAGAGAAAAAAAATGGACATGTAAATCAAAAACAACCTTCATAAAATTATTTTATTTCAAATAATTAAGTGTTCTAAAGGCATCAAGCAGAATAAAAAATGTTAAGTTTACTAACAAAAGAAAAAAGAATGGATTATCATGATCCTACATTTCTGCAATAGTGATGTTACAGAACAAGTGGCAAGGTCTGTAGGTGGTTACGTGTGAAGGGTTGTGAACCACAGATACTCTACTCAAACACATCATCACTAAAGCCTGAAGGCAAAATAAAATGAAAAATCTTGGATATATAAAATACAGGGAATAGACTATGTGCAGACCTGAAAAAATTTACCCAAGGGCACATTTCAGGTAATCCAAAAATGAATCAAAATAAAGAACACACAAATAAAAAATAGTAAAATAAGAGAGAAGACAAAGAGCATTAAAGCAAATGAAATAAAAAACGAGTGCAAATAATTTCTGTTGGTATAGATATAAAATAGATCTTGTCTTAATGAAATAAGGAAAACATAATATATGAATATATTAAGATAATCAAATAACTATATATAATAAACTCTAAATCATACAAAACAACAACAACAACCCCAAAACAAAACCTACTAGTTAAATGATACTAGAGTGGAGATGGGGAAGAAGGAAGAATTCATTCTGACAATGATAGAGATACATAATTGTAACAATTAGAATTAAGAACAGTCTGTGCTTAAGGATGGCATGACCACCACTGAGGAGCTAAACATTTTTTAAAGCTGAATTTATTGCTCGTTATGATAAAGAAGAATGTTGATGCCCAGCCCCAGTATTTCCAGAGAAGATTACTGACCATATGGTGGGGTTCTTAGAAGGCATGGAATTCAGAAACTGGTAGATTTTCAGAAATATATGTGGGCTGACATCGTCACTAAACACATGCTACTTGGTTGATATTGCTTTTGATTACTTGACAGTGACAGGTCTATTGGAGTGAATCTGTTTCTGACTGGCTGACTTTTGGTAGCAAGAGGCTGACTTTGATATTTCAGCTTGTAATATGTCACTGAACAGCTTTTTAAAACGGATAATTATACTACCTGTACTATGAGTACCAAATAAATCATCTTTTCCTAAGTTTGTGGGAATTTTTTATTCTGAGTATCCACCACGTTCTTAGAGGGGAAAAAATTTAGATTGAAAATCTCAAGCATATCAAGAAAGTATATAAAACATAAAACATGGAATAAGATGACAGAACATATATTTGTGTTATTTTCTTTTATAATGGGATGGATATTCTTATTAACAGAAAAATTAGTCTGATAAGAAATCTCCAATTCTGGAAATGATGGATAAGGTTGTGTTGTATTAATCCTGTGATCATTAACATGTATAAATTCGCACAATTAAAATAAATGGTCAATAAGCAAACAAATGCAGCTACAATAAAGAAATAAAGTTACTGATAACCAAACAGAAACAGGCAGAAACTTAGAGGACACAATCTTTGTGACAGAAAGAAGGCTACATCTAAGCAAATTTCTTCTTAAAAGTATTTCCTGCTTTCCTACCACAAATGAGCTTAGAATTCAAACAGAAATGGGCTGAAGAGACAGAATTTGGTACTACCAGAATAGCTAGACATTGAAGGGAATTCCTGGAAAGGAGGAAGCTACAGAGGGGAAAACCCAAACTCTGCACATAATTCCTCCAGATTATTAGTCTGTGTATACAGACTAAGTATTCAAGAGCAAAGAAAGCAGGACATGGGAGGAAGAGATTTCAGCACTTCTAGAGAGACAGTTTCCAAACCCAGTTCTTTCAACTTAGTATTGAGCACTGTGGGCTTTCCCTTAACACCTCAGTCAGGTTATGTCTTACAAGTTAGACCAAGGCTAGGAACTATATACCTTACAAGTAAGAATAAAACAAAAATGTACCCATTATAATTAAATTTAAAAGCAAACCCCTAGGGATCAAGATGATCTACCAATAATTTAACTGCCTGCAAATGTGAAACTCTGTATTCTTTAGAAGTAGGTAAGATACAGAGGTTCTACAATGTATCATTCACAATGCCAATTATACAATAAAATATTACTATACATTCAAAGTATGAGAAAAATATTGCAAATGATCTAGAGAAAAAAAGAAGTCAATAAAAGCAGGTCAACAGATGTCCCAGATGTAAAACTTAGTAGCTATTGTAAATATGTTTAAAATTTAAAAGAGGAGCAGAAAGAATTAATAAGATGATGAGAAACATTAGAAAAATTATGCTGTTGAAAAGTCAAAAGAATATTTAAGAATTTAAAAAATACAGAATGTGAAAAAAAGTTATTGGATGGACTTAACCATAAACAGTACACATCAGAAAAAAGGGTCATTGAACTTATGGAAAAGTCATTAGAAATTAAGCTGAGAAAAAAAAGATTGAAAGAAAAAAAACCTGAACCCTGGGGACACATGGGACAATATCAAGCAATCTAACTTTTGTGTAATTAAAGTCACAAAAGGATAGACAAAATGGGGAAGAAAAAATATTTGAAGACAGGATGTATGAACATTTTCTAAATTTTGTAAGAAATATGAATTTCAGAAGTTCATAAAGAAGTTTAGAAAATTCCAAGTTGTGGAAATACAAACAAAAGCACATCAAAACCAAAAATGCCAAAAAGCAAAGATAAAGAGAAAATATTAAAAGCAACCAGCAATAGAAGAAACATATTTCTTTTGTTCATAATGGGAGAGGGTACAGATAATAGTTGACTTTTCATCAGAAACAAAAGAGTCCAGAAGACAGTATAATAACATCTTTAAAGTGCTGACAGAAAGGGGGGGAAAAAAAGGAAATCTCATAACATAGAATTCTATATGCAGCAAAAATAACTTTCAGAAAGAGGTAAAATTAATATATTTTAAGGGGAAGCTGGGAAATTTTCCACCAACATAAAAGATGTACTTAAATAAATGCTAAATAATTTTTCAAGCTGAAAAATTAATACCAGAAGAAAAATCATATTTATAAGAAGAAATGAATAGTACTAGAAATAGCCACATATACAAATGTACATGACTAGTTCTTTCTTTTATTATTTTGAAAATTATGTATAATAATTTAGGGATGATTTTGTAACATATAGAAGCAAAATATATGACAACAATAGCACAAAGGAAAAGGGGGAACAAATGGAATAACAGCCCAATTATATATGAAGTAGTGCAATGTGAATTCATGGTAGTCTGTGATAAGTTAAGTGTAATTTAAACCATATCCCATAAGACAGAAAGGATAGTTAAAAAGTTCTTTGAAGAAATAAAATGTGATCATAAAGAAATACTCCATTCATCCAAAACAGGCAAGAAATGAGGAATAAGAACAACAACAACAACAACAACAAAACAAAGGGGACAAAGAGAAAAACTATTCTTCATAACAGCATTTAATGTAAGTAGACAAAACATTCTCTTCAAAAACAGTGATTTTCAAACTCACCAGAAATATAAGAAACCATTTCTAAGCTATCTACAAGATACATGGTTTAAATATATAAACACAAAAAAGTTGAAAGTAAAAGAATGAAAAAATATGTGCCATGAAAACATTAAGAAAGCTGGTGCATTTTTCTTTATAGCAGACAAAAGTCCACTTTGCAACAAGAAATGTGAAATTAAGAGAATCTTTTCATAATAATAAATAGGGTCAATTCATCAAGAATGCAAAACAATTCTAAATTCGTGTGCAATTCAGAACAGAAATTCTAAATATATGAAACAGCCTGACAGAACTAGGGGGAGACATAAACAAATCCACAATTACATATGGAGGTTTTCACACTTCTCTTCATTACTCACGAAACAAGTAGGAAAAAAAAAGTAAATTAGAAGGCGCAGTGAAGATTTAAAAAACAACATCACCAAAATAACCTAATGAATAGTTATATAAGTCGTAGATAAGACATATCATTTTAAGGTCTTGGATGTGAGACTTACAGAGTGTCTGAAAAAGAAAGGGTACTCAGAAGTACACGGAGCTATGTTGGAAGGGTACAAAAGTAGGCATGAAATGGCATGTTGAAGGAACACCTCGAATACATAGTAAAAACTAGAGATAAATATGGAAAAGTAAGTGACGATGTCTTTAGAATCTGGCATTAGAGAACCATGGGCAATTTTTAAAGAAGGCAGAGTCATGATCAGAACTTTTTAGGAAAATATGGAGAAATAATGGAAGGGAAGAAAGCTGGGACCAAAGAAGTATACTTTACAATATACATTCCTTTAAGTGAGCATGGAACAGTCACCTCAGTCGACCACAGACATGCCTCAATAAATTTCACAGGATGAAATCTTGTAGTGTATGCTCTCTGATGGCATGGTAAATTAAAAATCAGTAACAACAGATACATATGTGTGTGTGTGTGTTTAATCCCCAAATATTTGAAAATCAAGCAATACACTTTTAAATGTCAATTAGGTCAAAGCAAATATTGTAAGGAAGTGGAAAGAAATACATTTTAAAAAATGATACAGATTAACCAGTAAGGTAGTTGACATCACTTGTCATCAACATAAGGCAAATTAGGGGCGCCTGGGTGGCTCAGTTGGTTAAGCAACTGCCTTCGGCTCAGGTCAGATCCTGGAGACCTGGGATCGAGCCCCACATCCGGCTCCCTGCTCCGCGGGAAGCCTGCTTCTCCCTCTCTCACTCCCCCTGCTTGTGTTCCCTCTCTGGCTGTGTTTCTTTCTGGCAAATAAATAAAATCTTAAAAAAAAAAAAAAAAAACATAAAGCAAATTAAAACCACAATGAAATACAGTTTCCCCAGCGATTATAATGGCAAAATTAAAAAGACTGATAAAAATGAATATTAACAATGTAAGGTAGTATTGCACACATTTGTAGTGTAAGAATTACTTTACACTCTTTTTTTTTTTTTTAAGATTTTATTTATTTGACAGCGAGAGAGGGAACACAAGCAGGGGGAGTGAGAGAGGGAGAAGCAGGCTTCCCATCTAGCAGGGAGCCCGATGTGGGGCTCGATCCCAGGACTCTGGGATCATGACCTGAGCTGAAGGCAGTTGCTTAACCACCTGAGCCACCCAGGTGCCCCAAGAATTACTTTACACTCTTAAAAATAAGTGAAAACTCCAGAGGTTTCCATAATGTGTCTTATTCCATAATATCTATCACTATTTACCAGATTAGAAACTAAAACAGAAGTTTAAAAAAACTACTTATTAATGGGTTTTAAAATATATTAATGAACCCAGTAATGTTAAATAACGTGTCTATTAACATAAAAAAAATTACTATGTTTTCCAAAATAAAGACATTTGGTGACAAACGTGATGTACTTTCATATTTCTGTAAATCTTTTTAACATATGGCTTAATAGAAGATGCATTCTCATATTTATTTCTTCATTCAGTCTACTGTGACAAGTTTTGTTGGCCGATGTAAGGAAGGAAAAAATCCAGCCTCCAGCAGAAATGTAGTTGGAGGGGTACTTGGCTGGGTCAGGACGAAGAGCATGAGACTCTTGATCTCAGGGTCTAAAGTTGGAGCCCCATATTACTACTAATAAATAAATAAAAACTTTTAAAAACCTACAAATAATAAAAAATAAACAAAAAAGGAAGAAATATAATTGGAAAAGGAAAGAGTATTTTTAAACTAATTGGATATTCTTTTATATCATACCAAAACTTGAAAAGTAGTAATATCTTCAATGTTATTTACAGTATGGAATGTGAAACCATACTTGGCTAAATGATAGCCCCCTAAGAGATATATTTATGTCCTAATCCCTGGAACCTGGACCTGTTACTTTCAATGGCAAAATATGTGATTAAATTAAGGATCATGAGATCCTCACGTAATCTTATCTGGGTGAACCCTAAATGCAATCACTTGTGTAAGAGAGTGGCAGACGAAGATTTAAGACAGATGAGGTGTTGATATAACCATAAATGCAGAGGTAGGAGATTCAGCCACTAGCCAAAGAACACCCACAGGTATCAAAAGCTGGGAAAGTCAAGGAATGGATTCTTCCATAAAATCTTAAGAGGGAGCTTGGCCCTGGCAACACCTTGATTTTGAATTTCTGATTTCCAGAACTGCGAGACAATACACAAAGTTTTTGGTAATTCTTCACAGCAGCTCTAGGAAACTGAAATGCATATCATAAACTTTTCATGTTCTGTTACATTAAAATCCATCATTTCTCTTGAGTTTTGAGTGGATCTTCTGTTCAAGCATGAGTTAGTAACGTCATATATTATTTAGAAAATATTGGTTTGCTAAGTTATAAAGATCTTCCAAACGTCGACACATTTAATTATGTAATATAAAAAGCCATGCACATTATTATCACCGTCAATCTTATCAGATACATCTTTAAATATTAGGAAGCTGGTGCACACACATTTTTTAAAAACCAAATTTTTGCTTAACAGCTCCACTTTTATCTCCAGTAACACATACAGCCAGTTGTTTTCCTTGAAGTGACAGACACACTTAGTTAATTTTTGAAAACTGTCTAAGAAATACCCAATCTGAATAATAATAGAATGTCAGTCATTTTTTTAAGTAAAAATGGTATTCCATGAAAAAGTGGCCAGCTTCCCTGACAATTAAAGTATTTTTTTTAGTCAAAATAGCCACTGTACTTCCAGAAAGCAACATTTGTGAGTTGTATATTCTTCCTGTTTTGTCACAAAGAAATATTAAAATGAAGTGTACTAAAGGGTTACTGTTGAGTAAAATTAGAGAATTTTACTGCTTCATCAATGACATCATTATGTGATACTAAAAATTTTATGCTGTTTTTTGTTTTTATTTTGTCTTACTGTAAATATATGGCAGTGAAGACTGCCTGCATATGTGGGTGCCACTCCTCTCTTATACTTAAATGAACAGCGGATTTCTTTCCTGCACCACCCTTTCATAGCTTTCCTTCCCAAAGTGCAAGTATCACTATGGTGGGAAAGACAGATCACATCCTAGTATTATTATGAAAGTACTTTTGACCTTTCAGACCTTAAAAAAGAGGTTCTCACGGAACTCCCAGGAGTACAAATACTCCACTCCAATAACTGCTGATGCATAGCAACTGGGTCCATTATAAATGGGATTAAAAATGGTATAACCACTTTGGGAAATTATGTGGTGGTTTTAAATATATACCTACCCTATAACTAAGCAATGCCACTCTGTGTACTATACCCAAGAGAAATGAGTGCATATGTCCACAAAAGTCTTGTTCAAGAATATTCATAGTAGCCTCTTATACATAATAACTAAACCCTGGAAATAACCCAAATATCTATTAAAAGGAAAATTGGTTTAAAAGTTATGATGTACCTACACAATGCACTGTTCCTCAAAAATGACAAAAATGATTTAGTGATATAAGCACCAACATAGATGAATCTTGAAAACAGTATTTGGAGTGAATAAACCAGACTACATATGTATATATCGGTTATGCTTAAATTTATATAAATCTTGATGACAGCAAAAATTAACATGATTAAATCAAAATAGTGGTTCTTCTGGATAGAGAGTAAGAGTGGAAAAGCACATGAGGGGGAAGTTTCTGTGTTACTGAAAAATTTTTTTCTTGAATGTTTTTCATTACACATCTAACTCACCAAGTTATATATTTGAGAAACATGTGTTACACTGTACAAAAATTGTACTTCAATGCAAGTGCTTAATTTTAAAAATTATTCTTGGATATAGTTTAAAATAAGTAAGCATATAAACACATATACATAAACAAACTGTACTTTCAGCAACATACATGGACAGAACAACGTAAACTAGAAAGATAAGAAGGAAAATGGTAGGCAAATGGATATAATACAAATGTAATAAAACCAAAGCAGGGATTTCAATAACAGTATGAAAAGGGAGGAAGTAGAATTCTAGGTAAGCTTTTAAGCAGGTAAAGATGTTCTTTGTTAGAAACATACAATCCACAAGTATAATATTTTGATGAGAATTTGGGAATACCGTGTTATCTAAATACATAAAATAAGCGCTTCAACATATAAGAAGAAACAGAAATGTAGTCATAGAATTTTTCAGTGTAACCTGTCAGCTTTGGGTGAAATAAACAAAAAAGGGTGCAATATAGTATATGCCTATATGTATACTAAAAAACACAAGCCACAGTATACAGAAAGTAGAGATAGTAGTAAATCTTTAAGCATTTAACCTAAGATTTAGATACTTAAAACATACTCTTAGAAATAGAAACAGCCAGAAACACAAATTTAGTTGAAATTTTTTACATAGTTTTTGATAGAGCAAGTAAACAAAATTTTGGCCTGAGTAATATATTTTTTTTTTTTTTTTGGCCTGAGTAATATATTAACAGGATATATTTTATGTGTAATAGTATTTCACATCCTAAATCCTCTATAAGTACTGCTCCTTCTTTTCAAGAGCCAATGGAACATTTAAAATGATTGCTCATATATCAAGCCATAAAGAAAACACCAATAAATCCCTAAAAGTAGATATAAATCCAGCCGCATTCACTGCAATTTACTACTATACAACTACAAACTAATAACAAAAGTTATATCTTAACTTGATTTATTTTAAGATGTATACCTTCAAAGCAATTTTCAAAATAAAGAACATGCTCCTGTTCCTGTATATTACAGTCATTGCACTTCACGAAATATGAGTCTTGAAAATAAACCTAAGAAACAAAAGGACTCAATTCAAAAGGAAAAACAGGCATTCATCATTGGTCTTAAAATGATATCTCTGACTTTCTCTAAGTTAACTCTTTGCTTTGTCCAAAAGCCAGAAGTTCTGGTAATGCAAATTTATTTTGCACAGATAAAAATAATGAGGGAAACTACTTAAACTGATGAGACTACCTGATTCTGGTGAATTTTCTACCAATTTTTGACTAAAATTCTTTGAAGACATTGAAAATAATTAAAACTCAAGTTTTAGGGTGCCTGGGTGGCTCAGTGGGTTAAAGCCTCTGCCTTCGCCTCAGGTATGACCTCAGGGTCCTGGGACTGAGGCCTGCATTGGGCTCTCTGCTCAGCAGGGAGCCTGCTTCTTCCCCTCTCTCTGCCTCCTCTCTGCCTTGTGATATCTCTCTGTGTCAAATAAATAAATAAAATCTTTTAAAAAAAGCAACCAAACAAAAAAACTCAAGTTTTAAAATTCTAAGAAAGGAAGTCATTTTAATGCCAAGACATGAAAGTTTTCTTTAGATCAAAATTCTAGTTCCAAAAGTTTGATAAGCCTAGGATGGGGAATAAAATTATCATTTATGACCCACTGATTTGATGATGGTCTAGGAGTAATGAAGTCCCTTTTAACTTTCTTTGTTACCAGGAGTCCTTAATTTAAAAACAACACAACAATAAAAATTGTACCAACAAACAGGACTCAGCTGTGTTTCTAATGCATATACAAGGATCTGGATCATCCACAAGCATGCAATGACTAAACACCAAAAATAAATAACTGCAAGGTGAGGGCATTTATGAAGTCATTTTGGATCCTGGGAAGTACAATCTAATGAGTACAGTGCTATGTAGCCTGCAGGGAAAGTTAGAAAGTTTTCCATATATAAAAAGTGTGGCAGGGAGCCATAATGGGGAACAAGATGACGATCTCATCTCAGTCTAACCCTAGAAGCATTGGAATAATTGACAGCACTGCCCTTAGACAAGTCTTCCACTAGCAAATAGCAATCCTGCTTGCTCTCCCATCATTTTTGGGCGAGTCAGCTGTTAAGAAAAGGCCAACATGGTTCTGTGAAAACAAAAAGTACACAAGAAAAGAAGCATTATCTGAAAACTCAAGGGAAGACCCCTCAATGATTTTCTAAGTAGTGTTAGATAAAACTGGCATCCTCTGTTGACTGCAGGTAGAAGCACGCTAAGACTAGCAGCCAGGGTTTTCAGACTATAGGCTGAGCTGAAATGGAAAGTGATAGGGGAAGGTTTTCAGGGAATGAATCTCTGCAATAAAAGAATTTGAACTGTTGGCTAAACAAAATAAAATTTATAGTATGGAAATAAAATCATTGACTTGGAGAACCATCTTCAAAAGAGCCACCAGAATGCAGAGTTAGGACAAAGACGTTTAAAATAAATATTCACTAAAAATAACAAAGTTCACTAACAATAATTCTGTGCAGCATGTACTCTACAGTTCACTATATAGATGAAAACAATGAGGCTCAAGGAATTTAAATCACTACCTTATAAGGGGTAGATCTGGGATTTTGAACCCAACTCCGTAAATGAATTGATGGATGGATGAATGAATGAATGAATAAGATAGAAAGATAGTATGCAAAATGCATAATAATGTTAAAAATCTAAGAAATATTCTTGTTCCTAAAGTGGAAAAGAGAACAAGAGCACTTGTAAAAGAAACACTAATAAATGTTATTAAAGAAAACCTACATGTGCTACATGTGCTGGGAAAACCATAAATCACATACTAAGATGAATCCGTTTATAAAGAAAATCCTATGCACTGCAGAAAATAATTTTGAATTAGATTATTTTTGGTTTTGTTTTTTATCTTTTTATTTTGTAAAAGAAAATGTAAACTTTAAGTTGGAAAAATAATATAATACCTGTACAACTTCTGGCAGTTGTTTCACCAGATTTGTTATAGGCTATTCTCTCTCTCTCTGTCTCTCAGTCTCTGTCTCTGCAAAATGGGTCATTCCTTCCCTTACAAAAGCAAAGTGAAATAAATGATCAGATTCGGGAAATTCAACAGTAATGCTACTAATAAAGTCCTTATTCAGTTTCACAAATTATCCTTTATAGGACTTTTCCATCCATTTCATCCATTGCTAGCCGGGAATGGCCAGTAATCTCTGTACCAGTGGAGGAAAGATACTCCAAACTTTGTGGCGAAAGAGAGAAGGCAAGGGGATCACCTCTTTGCTTTTCTTTGCACCCGCTTTTATTGCTCCCTCAAGATAATCATAAATCTGTCATTGTTTCTCAAGCGCCTATGCATGACAAGTGGTCTTACTGGAACTAGGAGGATCTCTTTACCAGAAAGAAAAATCTGTGTGTTCTATAGATTCTGCAAACATAGACTAAAGGACGATGCATACTTTTAGATCACAGGCTGGCTGTTTGGGCTAAGAAAGCTTGGCGAAGGCAAGTCCTCAGGCATTCCAAAGGCCTGTACCCTTCTCAGAAACCTTCCTTCACCTCCATGGCCTCTGTGTTACATTTTAGCAAGCTAGGTATTATGGCTGATTTCATGCTCTGCATTTGCCCCAACACATTTATAAAGTGATCTAGGATCATATATGGAATTTAGATATCATGGTTCTTTAGCCTTTAACATGGACACGTTTCTCATTCTTTGTTTTTGCATTTCATGACACTGAAACTTGAAGAGCATAGTTCATGTGTTTTGTACATTGTTCCTCACTTAGGGTTTTTCTGAGGGAGTGTTATGTAAGCAATACCACATCCTTCTCAGTGAATCACATAAAGAAATTTGTTTTATTATTAGTGACATTGACTTTGATGTCTTGGTTAAAGGTTGAGTCTGCCAAGTTCCTTCACTTTAAAGTTACCACTGTTCCTTTGCAATTCATAAGTAAACTAGGCAGAGATATTTGAGACTGTATAAATAGCCTCATTTTTTGGTTGTCATCCTACTAAAGAAACAGCTTGTCTCCCTTATTTACTTTTTGTATTTATTTTTAAATTTATCAGTAGTTTCATGGACCATTTTTATTTAACGGGTTTTACTTCATTACTCTTACTAATTTTGTGGCTTTCGTTGTCCTGGATTGGGCCAGTGGGACCAAGAGAACACAGAACCAACAAAAGTCAGCTACCTCTTTGCTAGTTTACCTGTCTACTTGTATTTTATGAATTTTATCTTTGCCCACATGCCAAAGTTGTGGGATTTTTTTTCATGAAAACTTTCTAGTTTTGTTTTTTGGTTTTTTAAAAATTTTATTTATTTCTTTTAACAGAGAGAAACACAGCTAGAGACGGAACAGAAGCAGGGGGAGTGAGAGAGGGAGAAGCAGGCTTCCCGCTGCACAGGGAGCCCAATGCAGGACTCGATCCCCGCACTCCAGTATCATGACCTGAGCCGAAGGCAGATGCTTAATGACTGAGCCACTCACGTGCCCCAAACAACTTTGTAGTTTTGAGGAAATCTGATTTATAATTTATTGATGGTTTTGATTTTTGTGTCCTAAGAAACCCTTGTCAACACCCAGGTTACAAAGATTTTTCTCCTCCTTTTATCTCTAAAAGCTTTATAGTTTTTGTTTTTACATTCAAGTCTGTAATACATCTTAGTATTTGAGTTTAATGTATTCAGTGTATTTGTGTTACAGTTCTAGGTATTTTGCTTTCCTAAGGGATATCCAGATTTTCCGGCCCTATTTATTAAGACTCTTCTTTCTCCCACAGGATTGTCTTCATATCTTTGTCAAAAATATCAAATGGATATATAAGTACTTATCCATTTAGCTCTCTATTAATTTCACCCATTTATTGATCCCTGCACCAATAAAATGATCGGTTCATTATATGCTATAGTTAATCTTAAAGTTACATATTGTAAGTTTTGGGCTTTGTTCATCTTTCTCAAGATTGTTTGGATACTATAGGTTCTTTAACATTTCCATATGAATTTTTAAATCAGGGTTTTTTGGGGGGATTCTGATACAGAGTACCTAGTATATATAGATCAATTTGAGTTAAAATTGATATCTTAAAAATATTTGACCTTTTAAACCATTACCATGGTTATATTTCTCCATTTTTTTTAGGTTTTCTCAATCACTTTTAGTAGATGACTAAACCAGGCACTACATGTGTATTGTTAAACTTGGTTTCCTACGGGTGGCATCTGGAGTTTCCTTCATCCTTAGCCAAGGTCCTGGCAGCATGCTTGCTTGCTCTACACAGGCACATTTTGGGGTTCAGCCTGGGAGGTTAGTAGAGCTAATAACACCGACTCAAGGGCTCCCCTTTCTCATATCTCCTTTGTAGGAATATCTTCTGACATTGGGAGAAGTATTTGCCCCAAACTCTAACTACCAAGGCTTCTTGGTAGAAACTGTGGGTTTTCTTGTGGAGGTTTTTTTAAGATTGTATTTATTTATTTGAGAGAACAAGGGCACATGAGTTGGAGAAAGGGCAGAGGGAGAGGGAAAAGGACAAGCAGGTTCTGAGCAGAAAGCCTGATGCAGGACTCAGTCACAGGATCCTGAGTTTATGACCTCAGCTAAAGTCAGACACTTAAACTTTTGAGTCACGAGGCACCCCTCTTTTGGAGTTTTAACTGCCTGCGTGACATTGACAGTGACTTACCTTCAGAGTAAAAACTGTTACCTCCAGAAACTCACCTTGCGCTCATATTTTCTTTTTATTTTCAAACGTCAGTGCCCCTTCTGGAATATCATAGCTTTGGTTCACTACTCAGTGTCTTTATGTCATTGTTTGTATTTTGTCTAAAGTTCATGGTCAGTGTCCGCAAGAGCATTAGTTCTACATAACTTACTTTGTCCTGCCACTTGAAGTTCAATTTTGAATTATGACCCTAGAAACACACTGGGGAAATGTAAGAGAGTATGTAATTACAGATGAAAGCAAAGACCAATGTCCTCAGGCTTCTCTTCTCCAAAACAGAAATGTCACAGAAGAATGGATTTTCCTCAAAATAGTCAGTGAATATCACAGAAACCTAAATATGCATATCCAGTTTTAATGTCTTTCCTGGATGGCAGCATTATTGAGTGTTTTTGGTATACTTGGACTTTGAAATATATCTGCTACTGACACATTTAGGAAAAAAATCACTAATATCTTGTTACCAAAGTGTGGGGCAAGTCTGAGCTGCATTAACAGCACTGGCTAGGTTGTTAGAATTCAGAATCGCAGGCCCTATCCCAGACCTAGTAGATCAGAAATTCAATTTTAAGAATATCTCTAAATACTTCACATACACTGTAAATTTGATGAGCGCTACTCTAGCCATATGATATTTTAAGTTTTAGGGTATGAATGTCATTTTTAAAATATTACCATTATTTACCCAGTTTAGAAGTCAACTGAAAATCACCTGAAAGGTGAAAATTATGCATAAGGATAGAATGTTTATCATAAAAATTGAGAAAAATGAATCCAGCATTAGGAGAAAGGATGTACAATCCGCCTCTGAAATTTTACTTATGAAGATTGTGATGGTGTTCTAAAATACTTGTTATGTTATAGTGAACTATAAAGCAGGAAACAGAAGAGTGTATACATTAAAATCTTAACACCAGAATAAATAATAATCACAGAAAAAACATTGGATATAAATATTCCAATGTAAAACTTCCCAAATATGCATGCATATTGAAATAAAAAATACATTTAAATAACTAAGGAAATGTTATGGTTGGAAAGTTACAGAGGCTAGGTAGTATGCATATATTTCTTTAAGCCATTTACTTCATGCAGATTATATCATTCTTCCTTAGGTGCTATTATAGTACACACAAGACTCAGTTTTGGATGAAATAATTGGTGAGAGCTAGTGACTGAAGCAGTCGCTGAATTTGCAGTTGCTTTGTGATAAAGAGTGCATTGCACAACCACTCTGTGTACCATTTCTCATGTTTGGGTAATAATAAAGTTCGATAAGTACAACAGAGCCACACTATAAAAAGTAATGAGCCCAAGACCTGTGAAACCCTTAGAGCCTGAAAATGGAAAAGGACTATGTGAATAAATGCAGCAAGCCTGCAGCCTAAGTCCCAGGGTTGTAGAAATTTCCTGCTTAAATTTTTTTCTAAAAAACGTAAGGGTAAGTGTGTATTGCCCCAAAAGGATCATCTGCTGGCATACTCCTTATCCTTGGGAGTTTATAATCTTAGGTACTAAGGATTATATTTCCAAGGTTTGTGGCTTATGCCTAATTTTCTAACACTATATATTTTTTTAAGATTTATTTATTTGAGAGAGAGTGAGAGAGAGCATGCACACCTGAGTGGGGGGAGGGGCAGAGGAAGAGGAAGAAAGACAGACTCAAGCAGACTCCATGCTCAGTGTGGAGCCCGATGAAGGGCTCCATCTCACGACCCTGAGATCATGACCTGAGCCAAAACCAAGAGTCAGATGCTTAACCAACTAAGCCACCCACATGACCCTAACCTTATTTCCTTATTTTCTATGTTAACATATTATTACTAATTTTTATCATGTTTACAAACACAGACTAAGCCTTTTTCTTGTCTTCTACTCCCCTCTCCTTTGTATTCACCGACATCAATGATGGTCTACTCCACTGTCAGTCACAATTATTGCTTGCTGCTATGCAAGTACAAAAGATGTAACTGTTACCAATTTGCAGTTCCAATTACCTGGTTCTGTCCTTGCCTTAAGGTACCTCATCTCAGTGCCAGCTATGCAGTTGGCAGGAAAAGGGGATTTTACAGGATTTTTCTTAATATAAATATGAAAGGGTGAATCATTGCCACTGTTGTGATGTTCCCAAATGTACAGCAGTTCAAGTCATTAAACATCTTCATAATCAAAACCATACAGCTTTTTATCCTGAGAAACTCTCTGATCTGTTTTATGGATATTAGCTATAGCTGCCAAGTCCATTTCAAGGGAAGCTATATTGATTCGTGTTTAAGAGAACTTTGCAATCAGGGAAACCCAGGTAACATATACTGCCTTTGTGGTGTGAGAAAAATTCGTTAAACCGTCTGTGCCTCAGTTTCTTCATTCTTTCTGTTCTACTGAAATGCCATGTTCCTTCACGCCCCAGGGACTTTTAGTCAGTTTTTCTCTCCAGAATGGATCCCTCTCATTATACAGAGCTGAAGTGTTCTCTCCTTAGAGAGATCTTACCCAAGAATTCCCTAAAACATTGCTTTTCTTCTCACCCCTTCTACCCACTTCATGTTTATTCCATTCCCCCCCTTTTTTTTCTTCAGGCATATCTGAAAATCTTTTATAAGAGTGATGAGACACATTACTATCTCAAAGTATATTGAGATAGTATACTATCGATACTATAGTTTATGTCTATTTTCTGTCCCCACCACTCACTTCTCCTGTTAGTATCATGGAAGTTGGGAACTTACATATTTTCTTTTTGATATCCACTGCTCATTACATTGAATATTATAAGGAAAAAACATTTACTCAATAAATACTTTGAGAAAATATAAGTGACAATTTTTTCAGCTTCATAATGCTATATTTTATTCGTTTATTTTAGCTTCTTAATAAAAGCCTGTTATGTGTTAAGTACTTATAAAAATACCAACATCACACA
Organism: Spilogale gracilis; assembly: GCA_004023965.1. Taxonomy (NCBI): domain Eukaryota; kingdom Metazoa; phylum Chordata; class Mammalia; order Carnivora; family Mephitidae; genus Spilogale; species Spilogale gracilis. The sequence continues at coordinate 1,733 of PITA01010741.1, read as the reverse complement.
TACACCAAACACTTTGAGAACATATATATTTTTTTCTGATTAATAGAAAAATATACATGAAGCTTCTAGATATTAAACAACAGAGAACCAGTTTACTGTTGCAATTCCTCAGATGTAATAGCCAATTCTTTGGCTAAACAATTCTTTTTTTTTTTAAAGCTTTTTTTTTTTTAATATTTTATTTATTTGACAGAGAGAAACACAGCCAGAGAGGGAACACAAGCAGGGGGAGTGAGAGAGGGAGAAGCAGGCTTCCCGCCTGATGTGGGACTTGATCCTGGGTCTCCGGGATCTGACCTGAGCCGAAGGCAGTCGCTTAACCAACTGAGCCACCCAGGTGCCCCTGGCTAAACAATTCTTAAAAGATTCTTAAAAGCGCTTATAGGCTTTTAACCATTTACTACAAAGTTAAGATGAAGAGAAACACTGTATATTTTCTTCTCATTATAGGTTGGCATGTCTGTCCTAAGAAGATGTAAGGAAACTTGGAGATATTCTCCCTGATTGTGTGTGTTTGTGTGTGTGTGTGTGTGTGTGTGTGTGTGTGTGTATGTGTGTGTGGTACAGAGACACTTTTGTGTGTGTGTGTATGTAAGCCACAGAGACCTTCAGATGTTTAGCCTAATATTTAGATTAATCTTGTTCTTATTGGTTTAGAAATGAGAGGTACTAAGCCTACTCACGGCACACTTTCTCCAATCCTGTCTAGTTCTCAAAAATATCCTCAGGGCAATCCCACTTTATAAATCATGAATTTAATCTAATTTCTTTCCATCTTGCAAAATAAGAACCTAAGTCCCTGAAAAGGTTATCACTTGTCAAGGTCACACATGATTAGTAAATAGATAAGGATTCTTCCTAGAACCTCTTAATTCCCACACTGAGGCTCTTCCTATTATAACTAGATATGGTCCTTATATTTGTGTATATGTATGATTTATTTATTCACTCACTCAACAGTTATTTATTGATTGTTCACCATGTGCCAGATACACCACTTGGCTTAGGGTAGAGTGGTGAACTGGTAGCCATAATTCTTTTTTCTTGAAATGCTTTCAATCTTTTGGGGAAGTGAGTCATTAAAAATAGATATAATTGCACATAAAATAATTTAATTAAATTCATGAGAAGGAAAGTAGCAGAAGCTTCAAGGTCAGTGGCAGCTTGAAGTGATTTTCTGAATTCAGCTCCCTCGCACAACCATTAACAGCAAAAAATAACCATGACCTCTTGTTGGGACTTCTAGGCCACCCCTGTGCATGTTATATGTAGAATTCTCTTGTTTAGAGTGCCAGAGGTGAGCACTGGGTAGTTTAAAACTAAAAAACAAAACAAAACAAAAACAAACAAAAAAACAAACAACAACAAAAAAAAACCCTTTTTGTTTTTGTTTTTGTTTTGTTGAGCAAAAGCCTATGCAGGTTGTTGCTGAAGGTGCTTGTAGCTACCAAGGGAAAAGAATCCTGTAGTTACTGCTGCATAGAGGTTGTGGGAAAATCAGTTAGGATTTCTAAGTCCTTTGGTGTTTCCATGCTTTTCCTGGACTCCTGTTCCCACTAGATTCTGGGGACTTGGGAAACTCTTGTGAAGAGCTCAGGGTCCATTGTCCTAGAGACAAAGCAGTCATTTCTTCTCTACTGCTCCAATGACATACTGAAGAGTGGAGGAAATTTGGGATATCATGCTACCACAGCATCTGCTTGGGTTTCCTTTGCAGACTCAAAATTTATCTG
>PITA01010740.1:0-69591 GCA_004023965.1 Spilogale gracilis | reverse complement strand
AGAAGAAGGTGGCGACTATGGCTACAACAGCAGTGGCAGTGGAGAAGGGGGAGGGGAAAAGGGAGGGGGAGGAGAAAGAGGAGGAGAAGGAAAGGAAGAGGAAGAGGAAGGGAAAGGAGGAAAAGGAGAAGGAGAGGGGGGAAGGGGAGGAGAAGAGGAAGAAGAAAAAACGAAGGAAAATGTGAGATATGGTGACAAAAACACAGAAACGGCCAAGACACCAGAAAGAGATAGGAGAATTTGACCCACATGTTCCATCTCTGGTCTCCAAAGGAAATGATAGTTCATAAATTCACACATGAACTGCAATTCTGTTGGGTGTTCTTTTGCTCTTTTGAAATATTTTCTTTTTTTACAGAGCTGAAAATATTCTGTTTTCCCTTTCTCTAGTTTTCTTTCTTATCCTGGTTGTAAACCTTTTTAACATGTATTTTTTTTTCTTTTTAAAGCTTTGTTTTCCTTTCTGGTTTACCATTATTTTCTTTAAATTGCATGTGTGTGAATGCATGTGTGCATGTATATGTTTGAATAAAGACTGTGAGGGAGAGGAAATTTAAAAATTGGGGAAACCAACTAAACTTGGAAAAAGTTGTGTTCTCTGAGATACATTCTATTTGCCATGTGCTTTGAAAGATATGTCTTCAGGCATGTGGTACACCAAAAACCCACAGTGAGTGCAAACAGTGGAAAATATGTCTCCTTTCCTGCTTTCATATAGGCTACACTAACTGAGGTCATGGGCTCTTGGGTTGAGTGGTGTCTCTTCTGCTTTCCAGTGAAAAGCCAGTCAAGGGATGGCACATTGAGCCTGGTGTCAGTGGTGGCAACAGGACACAAAAGTGGAGGTATTTTACATGTTGCATAATGAAAGAATGTTGTTTGTGCAAGATCTGATGAGGAAAAGTGCTTATTAAGTGTACCTTGTTAAACCAGTGCCCAATTTAATCATAATGATTGTCGTTGGTGGTGGGGATTAAATTACAGAGCCTCTTCTGGGTAAACAGGTAGACAATTGAAATCTTGCTGAAATGAAAGGCACCCATCTCGGTGCTCCAGGAAATATCTGATTCCTCTGAGGCAGAGAAGAATTTGAAAAATCTGACATTACAACATTCAGGCAGTTGGGAAAGGAGCAGCAGCTTGCACTCTGATATCTGTCTATCTATCATCTATCTATCATCTATCTACCTATAATTTATTTTTAGTCTGATATTCATTTCTGTAGGATGAAAACCAAACCCAAACACAAGCCAACTCATAATCACTTTTTCTATTCTGGAAAACACTTAAGAACTTCTATGAAAAGTTAAGATTCTTTTGGGTTTGTTTGCTTTTAAGTCTTAGGTAGAGACTGCAATTATAATTACTGTGCTTCTCTCTTCCAAAACCTGAAAAGTTTAATAGGTATGTGATCAGGGACATTTCATTATGGGAATGCAAATTGATGCAGTCACTGTGGAAAATGGTATGGAAGTTCCTAGGAAAATTAAAAAAAAAAAAGGAATACCATATCATCCATATCATCCAGTAATTCCACCACTGGGCATTTACCTAAAGAAAATGAAAACACTAATATAAAAATATATATTTTGCAGTATTATTTACAATAGCCAAGCTATGGAAGCAACCCATGAGCCCACTGATAGATAAGTGGATAAAGAAGATGTGGTATAAACACATACACACACACACACACACACACACACACACACACACAGGAATATTACTAAGCTGTAAGAATAATATCTTGCCATTTGTGGGTGTGTATTAATGGGTGGCCCAAGAAAGTATGATGCTAAGTGAAATAAGTGAGATATCTAAAGACAAATCCCATATGATTTCACTTACATGTGGAATCTAAAAAATGAAACAAATGAACAAACAAACAAAGCAGAAAAAGACCCCAAAATATAGATGGTTGCCAAAGGCGTGGACAATGGCAAAATGTGTGAAGGGGAGTAGGAGATACAGGCTTCCATTTATGCAATCAATAAGTCACAATGATAAAAAGTATAGCATAGGGCATATAGTCAATGATACTATGCCAGTATTGTATGATGACACATGGGAGCTACACTTGTGGTAAGCATAGCATAAACTATAAAATTGTCCAATTACTATGTTGTACACCTGAATCCAATATCACATTGTGTGTCAACTATACTTCAACACCAACAGCAATAGTAACTGTGCCCATCATCATCATGATTCTGATCCAGAATAATGGTTTATTTTTCCTATTCATTTTAATGCAGAATAATTTTCATTAAAATGTTATAATGATTTGAGAAAAAAGTGATTTAAAGAGCTAAAGATTTTGCAACTCACTGAAATAGTCCACATTTATCAGCTGCAAAAATCAATCTAAATTTATGTCTTATACCAAATATAACTGTCGAGTCTAATTATGATGCACATAATAAAATAATGAATATGTAATGTTAAAATGTTTTGAAAATACAAGGTTCATTTTTTTGAGATTATTTGAAAAGTAATTGAAAGGGTGTTTTTTTTTCCGTCTTAAGAAAAATACACACACATACACTACATTTAGAGTGATTACGATGATTTACCCAGTCTGATACAATTTATTGATCATCTATTTTAGCAATTGTCTTGATTAATATGTGAAGTTCTGCTAGATACTGCTACACCACTTGCTGCATGTGAGTTGAAATGCTATTTGAAAAACTCTCTGTAAGATACCACAGGAAAAAAAAGGAAAAAGAAATAAATTTGAAATAAATAGCAAATATATTCACACGCAAATGTAAATGTAAATGTAAATTTTTCACGGGAAAAATTAATGAAAAGTTTTATTTTGAAGTAGTGCCTCCAACTCTTATAATTTCATGCTTATAAAGCACACACATGCTGTCTAAATTGGCTCCAAAAGCCTTTTGTGATAGTTCATGACACACATGCCTGGTTCTGGACCTCAATTTCTACCCAATCCCCAATATAATGTAAATGTTATAAGTGTGAAATTAAGTTAAATGATGTATATCCTATAAGAGTTATAACTATGCAAAAGCATGGCCTAATTCTCTTGATTTCTCATTATGTAGTATTCTATTTTCTAATAAATACTTGTTTTGTTCAAACAAAAGAAGTTTTAGCTACATATGATTTTCTAAGTCTGGTTATAAGCAAATCACTTTTGTTTTATTTCCTGGAAAGTATAATGTTTGACCCATTTGAGTTAAACTTTTCCTTCTGATGAACTTTGCTCTTGAATGATACTTTGAAAATACAAATCAAAACTATCATATTATGAACAAATCAAAAGCAACCAAAATAAAATATCTCAACTTTCACTATACCTCTGGGTCTGAAGGCATTTATTTATTTATTTATTTATTTATTTATTTATTTATTTATTTAAAGATTCTTTTTTTTTTTTTTTAATTTATTTGACAGAGAGAAACACAGCTAGAGAGGGAACAGAGACAGGGGGAGTGAGAGAGGGAGAAGCAGGCTTCCCACCAAGCAGGGATCCTGATGCAGGGCTTGATTCCAGCCAGAACTCTGGGATTATGACCCGAGTTGAAGGCAGATGCTAAATAACTGAGCCACCCAGGCACCCCGGTTTGAAGGCTTTTAAATGACCAAGCTGTACAATGAATTTCAAGTAGCATCCCAGACTTTAGGCTCAAGAAATTCCACATCTCAACCTTTATGTAAGATTGTCTGTCATCCTGGAATGCCCTTCTCTGTGTTTTTCCAAGTCACCTATTTATCAAGGACAAATAAAATGTCATTTTATGAAGACTTTCCAATGCCTCTCTCTGCTTTCTGTCACAAGAGCAGAGATTCCCTTTGCCATGTCCCTAAGATACCTCTTTATCCATCTATTGCAGTATTCATTTTATTATAATGATTTGTGTGTATACATTAGTGTAAAAAATGTTTAAGGGAAGTAACCATGTATTGGGCTTTCTGTTCTCATAACCCAATCCATTATCAGGCATAGAATAGATGCTTAGTCACACGGAACAATATATTCAGCCAGGAAACCGAATCCTGTCATCAAGCTCTCTTTACAGTAATAATCGGAGGTAAAAAATACTTATTTCCATCACAACTCAGAACATACTTACACAAACACATTTGACAAAGTTATATGATACAGCATTTCCCTCCCTCAGTATATATGATATACATTGATATTTTCCCTTTCCTATCCTATCCTATCATTTTTCTTCCCACTCTAGTCTAGTCTATTTATTTTTAAATTTGGTTCTAAGCCACTGCATTGATTTCCTGACCTCCTTGGTTGTGACCCACAGCTTAGAAAATACCCATCTCTGTGGCTTTAGGCATATTCCTTTCTTTTGTTATCATTTCAAGGTAATCAGTCCTGTTTTTAAAGGTTACCAGAGATTCACATTATTCATTCTTTCTTTCTTTCTTTCTTTCTTTCTTTCTTTCTTTCTTTCTTTCTTTCTTTCTTTCTTTCTTTCTTTCTTCTTTTTTTTTTTTTTTTTTTTTTTTTTTTTTTTTTTTTTTTTTTTTTTTTTTAAGATTTTTATTTATTTGACAGAGGGAAACACAGCTAGAGAGGGAACACAAGCAGGGGGGGTGAGAGCTGGAGAAGCAGGGCAGGGAGCTCGATGTGGAGCTCGATCCCGGGACTCCAGGATCATGGCCTGAGCTGAAGGCAGTTGCTTAACCAACTGACCCACCCAGGCGCCCCCTATAGCTACTTTCTAAACCCTTGGTCAACTGAAGACACCAATGTATAAAAATTTTCCTGTTACTATTTTTCCCAATGCTTCTCTCATATTTTATCACAGAGATTATTAGCAAGTGACAAGTTACCTAATTCTGATTTTACTTAGTCTGATACAGTGTCCCTTGAGAAGGCCTAAGGAGTGATTAAAATGGTCATATGTGCTAGGTGCCTGGGTGGCTCAGAGGGTTAAGCTTCTGCCTTTGGCTCAGTTCATAATCTCAGGGTCCTGGGATTGAGTCCCACATGGGGTTCCCTGCTCGGAAAGGAGCCTGTTTCTTCCTCTTTATCTGGCTACCTCTCTGCCTATTTGTGAACTTCTCTCTCTCTGTGTCAAATAAATAAATAAAAATCTTTAAATAAAATAAAATAAAATGGTCATGTGTCCTGATAGTTGACTGGTAGACGTGACATACAGTGTGTCTAAATTCATGAAAGAAGGAATCAGTTTCCAAGAATATTGCAAAAGGATGTTCTTGAAACAACTGCATGGAAAACTCAAAGTGAAAGTCCTAGAGACTGATCATAATTCTTGACTCCAGTCCCACAGAGGAAAAAAATATTGAAGAAAATCATTTCTATGATCCAGAAAGTGAACACCACAAATCAACTTACAAAAACATTTAACGACACACCATGGTCATCCAGCTGTGCTTCACTTACAATGGGGCAATGAGTCATTGGGCAACTCTTAGTGGAAAATGTATAGTCAGGAGACAGATCCTTCTTTCTGTGAAGTCAGGAGAAATTAGCCAACCTCTTTCTGATTTCCATAATATTACCCACCATTGAAAATCTATCAAAGCTGACTAGGAGATTAGATAATACTTCTGAATAACTCAAAAGAATCCCTTTTGGAAGTGAAAATGCTTTTGAAATTTTGTTATGTTTGAGCTAAAGATAAATGTCTTATTTATTAATGTGGGGCTTTTGATAGGTAGGCAGAAATCATCTTTAAAATCCAGCAAAACCGGGGTACCTGGGTGGCTCAGTGGTTAAGTGTCTGCCTTTAGCTCAGGTCATGATCCTGGAGTTTAAGGATCGAGCCCCACATCCATCTTCCTGCTCAGTGGGAAGCCTGCTTCTCTCACTCTCACTCCCCATACTTGTGTTCCCTCTCCAGCTGTGTTTCTGTCTGTCAAATAAATAAATAAAAACCTTAAAAAAATAAATAAAATAGAGGAAAGCCACTGTACTCTGATAATTGGTAGAAAATTAATGCAAATTTTTCAGAAATGTTACTCTCTAGAGCTATGCTGTTCAATATGGTGGCATTTAGCCACATGGGGTTATGTAAATTAAAATTAATTAATATCAAATAAAATTTAAAAATCCAATTATGGAGTCACAGTGGCTATATTTCAAGTGACCGACATTCATTACTACAGAAGTTTCTATTGAACAACACTGTTTTTGATAGAGAACATTTTATCCAATTAACATCCAATTTGTTTGGTCACTTGTTTGACTATTGAAAAGGAAGGGTGGGAGAAGTAGAGATGTGACAGGGAAACCTAGTCCACACTGGGAAAACATCGACTTTAGTCTCTATGGGTTGGTTTTCTTACAATCTTCTATCCCCACTGTAACTAGGTCATTGACATGGATTCATTTTAGCTTCTTTAAAAAAAAAAGATTTATTTATTTTTTGACAGAGAGAAAGATAGGTAGAGAGGGAACACAAGCAGGAGGACTGAGAGAGGGAGAAGGAGAAGCAAGCTTCCCGCTGAGCAGGGAGCCCGGGGCTCAATCCCGCAACTCCAAGATCATGACCTGAGCTGAAGGCAGATGCTTAAAGGCTGAGCCACCCAGGCACCTCCCACTTTAGCTTCTGACTTGAGTCTCTTTAATCGGTCTTTCTCACTGCTTCCAGAGTTACCATTTCTAAATCAGAGGTCAGTGTAAGTCATTGTTTTAAGAGAACTTCACATGCTCCCCTTTATCCACAGAGTAGCTTTTCATTCTTCTTGGTTTGGATCCAAGCTGGTCCCACTCAACTGCCTTTTATTTAATTCCTCTATGTAGATGCTGTGCTGGTGACAGTCTTGGCCACCTACCCATGAGTCTTTAGTCCTTTGCTTGTACGTTTCCTCGGAGTTCCTGGAAATGTGTCTTTCCTTGTTGGTTCTGCTTACCTGCCAGAACCATTGTAGAAACTTCTGTGATCCCATTAAACCAGCACTTGCCATGTTTTATTTGAACCTTTGCATCTTTTTCCAATTAAATGTTTCTGTGTCTAACTCTTTCACCAGCGTATAGACTTTCTGAAGGGAAAGGGACGCTCATCTCAGTATCCTCCATTGCATTCTCCACATGACTGCTTAACAAGAAATAGACAGGGCCATTTCCATTTAATTTGAAGTGAGGAAGAGAAAAACTGGTTAACTGGATTCAAGTGAGCCTTTGCTTAGAGAAATGTCATTGGGGATTGTGTAGGGTTTTCAAAGATGCAGACAGGAGGAGGGCTGAGGTTAAGACCAGAAATCTAACCTTGGCAGTCCTGAGGAGCATAACGGAATTGTGAGGCGGCACTGTGGGCTGCCAATGCTTCATAGGTCACAGAACACCGCAAGGCATTCCTCCTGATGGAGATCAACCTCAGGCAGCATGAGTCATTCTCTCCCTGTGCTCATATGGCACTTAATTCATAGCTCTGCTGTGTTCCACGTTCCCATGCTGGGCACTTCCTGGTGTCAATGCCACCATCTTACTCTCTCTGCTCTCTGCTCCTTTTGCTCTGTCCTTCTTAGGTACCAGTTTCAGACACCTAGGAAGGAGGTTTTCTGTAAACTGTGGCTTCTCAAGTCCCACTATGAGCTGAGTGAAAGGTAGAATGTAAAACACGTAGGATTTTCAAGTACAAATAGGAATGTGGAGGATGTTGCCAGAGTTATTACATTTCTTTTCAAAAAGCCCAGGGTCTTTGGGTCATCTCTACCATTTAACCTAGCAACATCTTGGCATGCCTGGAATCCTGAATACCCTTTGATTAATCACCACTTCGTTTTTCCACGATAGAGATAAACCTCCTTTACTAGAGATGTTTTTACTAGAGATAAACCTTCTTCCTCCTCTTCAAAAGGAAGCTCAAACTGTTAAAAAACAAACAAAAAAACCCCAAAACCAAATAAACAAAGCCCCCCTTCATTCCCCTCTTTTGACTTTTCTCCCTCTCTGTTTCTTATCGATGTGAAGTGAAGGTGAATTTGGAGACTCAGAGCTGGAAGTGTCAGGAATGTGGAACTCTTTTCCATGAGTGGGAGGGAACTTCATCAAAGTACCAGTGTGGTCAGGGAAGCTTAAAAATAAAGCTGATTTCTAAAGTAGAAAAAGTAGAATTAATTAAGCTTTCAATAAGCTACTTTTTTTTCCTTAAAGAATCAGTTGGTTTACTTCAGAAAGAAGAAAGAAAGAAAGAAAGAGATAGTTAGATAGATAGATAGATAGATAGAGAGAGAGAGAGAGAGAGAAAGAAAGAAAAGGAAAGAAAAAAAAAGCTGCCAACAGAGGAAAAGTCAATGCATTCTTCCAAAAAGATCCTTTGAGTAGAAGGAATAAGTAAATTCCAAGAAAAGTTAGTTAGAAAGAACAGTTTATTTTCACTGGTGCCTTCTCATTACATCAGTATTTATTTCCCCCAAATGGCCTTTATTTATTCATTTTAACCGTCCTAGGTATCTGCATGTTGGTGTAGGGCATGAAGAACTTTCTTACCACAAAGACCCTTTGGGGACAGCAAAGGACACCAAAGTGGAGACCTCAGCTATCCTTTTAAATTCTCAGGACTCTAAACCTTAATGTCTGAAGAGACAAACAGGAGGGTTACTGCAAGAAGGCAGGAGCCTAAGTAGTTAGGATGTAGGCCTTTTACCAAGAAAAATCACAGCGCTGTTCCACCCGGAGCTGGTTTGCCATCAATCCATAAGATGGAGATAGGGTGTGCCAGTTTCAGACTGTGTAACTTCTATTTACTGAAACTGTAACACATATTCATTGTAAGCTACAATTATCCACAGTTTAGTCTGTTTATGAAACAGTTTTGTGGTTATTTATTAAAAATAAAATTTATGTGTGCTTATTGAAGCTATATTTTGGCAGGTAAAGGAGGTTGGCAGAAATGTCTGAGTCAACATCCAGGATCCAGCCACTCCGTATGTCGTCATATAAAAACTTGTCAAATAATATTTAGTTTTTAATCTTTAGTTGCAAACATAAGGTTAGTCATGAAAATATTCTGTGAGTAGGTCTCCTTGAAACAAGAACCTGGGTGTTTGGATTTCAGTAAAGGTGATAATTAAGTTTCTGACTTGTTTAGGGGTGATTTGTCATTCCTTTTCTTCCACCAACTTCTATTACCTGTTGTTTGTCTAGGTTCTTCACATCTTTTAAGAACTGTTTTATAATAATTTTTAAAATATAAGCCATTGTTTATCTATCAAATTTAAAACCCCAAACAAATATATAATTCATGATTAAGGACACATTATCCTGCCAATTAAGTCATGGATGTCTTCTACTGGAGATCTTTTGAAAGCAAATGGATTATTTTTTCTGGAACTTTTCAGTTATTTAAATCATTATATAGTTGATCCTTAAACAATAAGGCTTTGAACTGTGCAGGGCCATTTATACACAGGTTTTTTTCCCTGATACAGAACAGTCCTCTAAATGTATTTTTTCTTATGATTTTCTTTTTTTTAATTACATTATTGTATTTTTCCAGTCTTCCAAGATTCATTGTTTATGCCCCACACCCAGTGCTCCCGTGCAATATGTGCTCTCAATACCCATGATTTTCTTAATAATGTTTTCTTTTCTCTAGCTTCCTTTAAGAATACAGCACGTAATATATATAACACACAATATGTGTTAATCGACTATTTATGTTATTGGTATAGCTTGTGGTCAACAACAGGATATTAATAGTTGAATTCTGGGGTAGTCAAAGTTATATGTGGATTTTTGACTGGGTAGGGGGTCAGTGCACCTAACACCTATGCTGCTCAATTGGCAACTGTATTTACTTTTCTAATGCCTTCTAAGAAGGAGGACTTTTCAAAAGGGCCATAGTTGTTAGCTTTAAGAATGTATAGTTCATCTCATTTAGATGTGTGCACATATATAAGCCAAAATGATAGGAGTTTGTTGATAGGGATCCTGAATAGAAGGGAAAATGTCATTAAATAAAGAGTCTTGGAATTGAAGAGAAGGGATGTAGTATGAAGAGGGAGAATAAAGTAATTCTTTGCTTTGGATTCTCTTGCACAAGATTCAACGAGGAAAGAGGAAGGGCTTAACGGACTAGAATTAATCAAGAACAAATTAATCAAGAAGAAACTTTACTTGAAAGGGAGTTTCTGAGACTGATCATCAGAAGTTGAGAAAAGATGGCCCAGTATATTTGCTACTTTCTTAAATATCTTGCTTATGAATCATTGCTGAGGTTGTGTTTAATCTTCCTTAAAAGATTGTCTGATCCCAACTTAATAAGACAGTTACACATTTTGTATATCAATTTTCTCCTGTCTCTCCATCCCTTTTCTCCGTTGGAGTTTGGCTTTAACTGTAATAGAAAGCTGTCTGAGGATTCTCACTGATAGTGACTTGGTCCTGCGTTTAGAATTTGTTGCCAAGACACATAACTCAATTCCATACACATTTTATTTATTGGGCATCCGCTTTGAGCAAAGCTCTGTGCTGGATTCTACAGAGAATGCTAAGTGGCTCTAAGACAGAGCCATTACTATAAGAAGCTTAGGAAGTGATGAAATGTGTTATCTATGAATGTTCTGCATCCCATAGTCTATAGTGCTTCGGATACCATTAACATGATGAAACTCTATTTGGATCCTCTAATGCACAAATACTGAAGAGTTTGAAAAAATGCCTGTAGGAGTTTGCTGCATTTGAAGACAGAGACTCAGCATGACTGGAGAAGGAGAGTAGCAAGGGAGAAATCTGTCTAAGTCAGTAGAACTCCCAAAATACCATTGTGGAGTTTCAAGCAGAGAAGCAAAAGACAGCTGCAGATTGTTTTCCAAGGATACAAAGTGAGGCAGAATTGAGTGAAAGGATGCTTATTAAGGAGTCTTCTTGGGATTAGCATCTGCAGGAGAAGGGATACAAGAAGAATTGGGCAGAGAGAGAAGGTGACTTGAGGTTTGGGTCTAACCACAGCTTGTTTAAAAGCAGCAGTGGTCCTCCATAGTGGTCCCAGTGATGCCGAGATGTTTGGCCATTTATTCTTCCACCCTGAATCATCATTGGGTATGCGCTTCCCCGGGAGTGGATGTGATTTGGGGCAAGGCAGTTCTTTATAGCCATGGCCAGCCTAAAAGGATTGGCATCAGTCTCACTTTATGGACACCAAGTCTCTCATTGAAACAGAATCTGAGGGATGCATCTTGGTGTCCAGCACATTAAGCTTATTTGCATTTAAAAAATGAGTCTGGCAGTTTGGAGGGAATTGATTAAAGATGGAAGAGTAGGAATGGGAAACCAGTTAAGTGCTCTTGGAATTTTTCAGTGGAAGATGATGATAGTTTGAATTCTAGGGGAAACGATAGGATCTCAAAGAAGTGAATGGAGTTGTCTATTTTTGACTCAGACCTTATAGGTTATAGGGGTTGAATTGGATGAGGGAAGTAAGGAGGATAAGTGTAACAAGGATGAATCTCTGAATTTTGGTCTAACCAAGCAAGAGTTTGGAGAAACCACATATGGAGGAGGGGAGTACTTGAGGAAGAGAACTCTGAGTCAGAGTTGATGTGTTCACTATTCAACCAAGTGGAGATACAAAGCAGAAAGTTGGATATACCATTCCTGAGCTTAGAAAAGAGGTCTGCCATGTTGTTTTACATTGTTGTTATTGTTGGTGCAGTTCATTGTAAGGGAAAATTCCTAGGGAGGGAATGTGGTAAAATGGGAAGGAAGTTCAGCAGAGAACACCGGTGAATGATCACCTCTAGAAGCAGAGGAAGGAACAAGGGAGACAGAAGAATGAGGAAAACCAAGATAATATGATGTTGTGGAAGTTTAGGAAGGATGTCATTGCAGGAGGTGTTGTTTTGTTAGCATTCCTTTGAATATTAATGAGGAAGAACATCTCTAAATGTTTATTGGTCCTTTTATTAATAACTTTATTGAGGCATATTTAACATATCATAATTCACCCATTTCAAGTGTACAATTCAATGATTTTCTTTTTCCTTTTTTAATAAATTTAGTAAGTTGTGCAACCATCACCATAAAAATCAGTTTTAGAACATTTCATCACCCAAATAAGATCTCTCATACAGTCATTTGTTTTGTTTTTCTTTTGTGAAGTGACTTTTAAGTATCTTGCTTTCTATTTTTTAAATACTGATTTGCTAAAACTTGAATAAATATTTTAATTTTTAATATTTTTAAGGGCACAGGCTTGAAAATAGTTCTGTTTTTGTTTTTGTTTTTTCAGGTTGTCCTTTATCCTTCAGTCTCATTTTGGAGAAATATTGCAATGCATAATTTCACAGTTTTATGGAGCTAAATGTGCTTCTCTTTTTCCTTTATGGATGTTTACTTTGTTTTTGATTTTTGAGATTGTTAGAAAGTCTTTTTTTCCAAGATTATAAAAATATTTTTTAATATTCTTTTTTTTTAACATCTTGAGTTCTGATGTATCTGAAATTTGTTTTATTTTAACTAAAGAAGTAATACTCCAGTTTTACTGTGTTTCCAAACTGTTGGCTCTTTGTTCACAAATTACTTACTAAACCATCCTCCATCCTACTCTTGTTTGGTTAAATTACCATAATCTGTTGTTGTTGACTTTATTCTTGCCTCAGAGCCATACTGTTTTATTTACTACCCCTTGGCAATGCATTCTACTCTCTAATAGCCTGAGTCTACAATAGCACTTGGCTATATCTCCATGTGATAGAGATGATTCAGAAATTCATTTATTATCCTCTCTATACTACCTTGCCCCCACCCTGAAACCCCCAAGTCTTTTTTCCTGCCTTAGGCTGCAATCTGGCCTTCAACACAAGTAGACACTCTCATCCTCAGGCTTTAAGTCTATTTATTTTCATCACCAAACTCTCAAAATAAATCTGGTTCTTCAGCCAGACTGGTAATTTAGAAGTTTGACTGTTTTGTTTGCATGAACATCCAAATTGGCATGGCTGACTGGTAATCTGAGGGTAGCTCACCATCATCAGCAAGCAGCCTATTTTGTGGGTAATGTAAGGTAAACAGTATCTTGTGATGCTGAAAAGAACAGTTGACTCTTGCAGTTTTATTGGCCAATTGACATATTTAATTGAGTTCCCTGTAAGTAATAGATTTTTGTGTCAGCTTCATGTTGTTTTACTCTTTCTGGTCCTCTTCAAATAAATCTGGAGTTGTGGGTTTTTCCGCCACTGGCTGCGTAATGACATTGACTATCTTTATTTATTTCATTGGCTTAAAGTATTGCCCTAATCCTGCAGAGCAGTTTGGTGCATTCTCTCTCTCTCTCTCTCTTCCTCTCTCTCAATATCTTTTCCTGCATACAAGAAGGCTTCTGTCTATCAGCATGAAGACCCTGGAATTTTGATGACTGTGGCCTGTGAAATCAAAAGAATTCAAAGGGTAGGAAATGATTTCACAGCCAGTTTCTTTGCCTGTTATTATTCATGAATACAGAATGATACTAGGTAAGATTCTTATAGCAAATACTTTTCCTCTACACTGATGAGTGAAAGGTTGTCAGTTAAAACCAAAGTTGCACATACTTGGTAGACCTTGATTACAGGGTAGGATAGTAGGACTTTTATTCAGAATACAAGCCTAGAGGTAATCATAGAGGGGTAGTAGAAGAAGCAGAGCTGGTGACCAAGATGTACATTTGGCTCCTGGCTCTGAATTAGTGACCTTGTGCAGGGGAGTTAACTTCTCTGGACCCTTGATTCCTGGTCTGTGAAAAGAAATGATAATAAACACCTATCTCATATGTTTGGTATGAGTACAAAACAATACATGTGGAAATGTGGTAGGTGGGAGCCATAGAAATCTTGAGTAGTGTTGAGGTTAAGGGTCTAGCCTTTCCTTGGCTTGGAAGTGAACAGGTTAATTGAAGGCAAAGTAAATAATATTGTTCATCTAATCTAATATGTTGTAGGTTGTAAGATACACCATTATTTTGTGTACCACCAGGGAAAAATAATCCCAATATTATCATCTAGAATAAGACATAACCTGATTTCTGTGATAATATCTGAAACAACTCTGTATCTTAGAATGGAGGAAATGTAGTAAGTAGAGAAAATATTGAAGACTTGGACCGACGGATGAGAAGGCCAGTCTGAATTAGTGATAAGTCAGAATCTTTTATTGACTCTTTTATGAAGGGATATGGGTTGTAACTTTTGAGTTATAATAACTGAAATGGATTAATGAGTCACAAGTGCAATTAACTTAATGAAAAGATAATTGATTTATAATTGGCTTGTTTTCAGGAGTCAGAATAGGATAATTGTTTGGGTCCATTATAAATCCATGCCACCTGGCCCCAGCTGGGCTCTGAGTTCGTCCTCTGATTAAGCTGTTTGGGGACCTTGTTGAATTTTTCACAGGAGACATTTCAAGTGCTTTTCACACTCTCAAATTTCTAACCCCTGTGTCTATTAGTCAGGCAATGCTTTCTTCATTTATACTTCAATGTGAGCAACTACACTTTCCCTGATCTTCGTTCCAACATGTCTTTCCTTCTTTTTTAAATTAAAAATGTGTCTTTTCTCTTCCAAGATTAAAATTACATGAGTTCCTTTCTCACCTTTTTTGAGATTTTGCTTTATTGCTTTCTCTCAACTTTCTACACTAGCTTTTTCTATTTTGCTTATTAGTGGGTTAACATTTTCCAAATTAAAAAAGAATCCCTATAACCTATTATTATTCAGAGACAATATAATCAAACAGATAAAAGCATGAACTATGGAATCACATTCTGAGAGTTCAAATCCCAGTTGTCCTACCTCTCAGCTGGATACATTGGGTGAATTATTTAACACATCTCTTCTTTGGTTATTTTCTTCTGAAAATTTGGGCCATAAAATTGTGTTTACATATCAGAGCTGGTGCAGAATTAAGTGAATTAATATAAATAACACACTTAGGACATTGCCTGGCACATAATAAGTGCTGAATAATTGTTTTCTATTATGGTTATTATTCCTCATTTGACCAGTTTGTTTTGTTTCTTTTATTCTCATCTCAACATAAACAAAGTTTGTTTCTTTGTTTTGCTTTTGTTTTTGTTTTTTTAAACCACCGCATTGGACTTATGTCTGGTTTTACCATATTTTCTTTCATGTGCCACTTTCGTTCATACCGCTTCTTTGGTGAAACTTAAAGAGGTAAAGGCTAATGGATATAAAAGTGTTATCAATTCCCCGAATCTATTTTAGTACATCTTCACGTCTGATAACCAAGGCTAGCTTTCCTGTTTCATTCTACCCAGGACAGTGACTTCCTACAATCTTGTAATGGTTGCAAATTTGATCCTTGTATTTTTAACTGCCAAGGACCAACATATCTATAGAAAATTGTAGAAAGACATGTAAACATGTTTCTGAACACTCCATTTTGAAAATGCAAAAAAAAAAGCTAACTTTATGTAAAGAGCAAATACCGATTTGTATAAGTATATTCATTATATTTTCCTTAAAAAAACCTTTTCAATAGAATTCTCACTGTTTTCTGATTTTCTATCCCTTAATGTTCTCCAGAACTTTCTTTGAGAAGGTGAAATAAATTATTTGAGTACAACCTACATCTTGTAATCTCTGAAAAGGTAATATGTGCATGGCTTTCTGTACCTGAGAAGCAGTGTAAGCTCTTGAAACACTGATTAACCGAAAGCAAGGGTTGGCAAATTGCAATCTGGCTGCTTAGTCTGGCCCGTCACTTGATTTTTGTAAACAAAGCTTTATTGGAATGTAGCCATACTCACTCATTTATATATTGTCTATGGCCACTTTTGCCTTACAGTGGCAGAGTAAAGCAGTTGTAGCAAATACCGTATGCCTTACAAAACCTGAAATACTTATTATCTAGCTCTTTACAGAAAAAGTTTGCAGATGCCTGATAGAGAGTATCAAAGAAATCTTGCCTTTTCTTCTAGTTCTACTAAGTTACTCTTATATGTGCATGGGCTTGGTTGGATTCATGACCTGTCTTTTTTAGGAGATAGCAGATTTCCTAAATGTGTGTGTTATGGTAGAAAATAGCTTATTTCCTAAATGTGTGTGTTATGCAATGACACAACAGAGATGATAAAAGTTAGATTTGGGAAGTTAAGGTTTAGGAACCGGAGGTTGTTCTATAAGGGTGAGGAGGCTGATGTTAATCTTAAGGGTAGGTGACAGTCATCTCAGATGCCAGGACCTAGAGAAGGAGGGGTTGAAGATTAGAAAAATTGTTAACTAATTTGCTCCATTGGTACCTTCTATGGTGCTCTTTAAGGAAAAATATTTTTATATTTGCTAAGTTAAAAGTGCCCTATTTTGTACATCTTCTGTGATTGCAGATGTGGTTCAGGTGAGAAAACAATTTCCATTTTTTCCCCCATCCAAGAGCAACAATTACTGGTCTTAATTTGCTTAAAAATCCTCTGGGAAAGGCATGAGTCAGGATGCAAAACAGCACCAAACTTTATGACCCATTCTGGTTTAGAGCAAGCATCGTGTCTGTCTTATTGAGGACCTTTTTTTTTTTTTATTGTTACTAAAATTTTTTTTCCAGTGTTTGAAGATTCACTCCCCATTCCCCACACCCACTGCTCCATGCTTTAGGTGTCCCCAGTACCCACCACCAGGCTCTCCCATCCCTCCACCCCCCTCCCTCCAAGTCCCTCAGTTTGTTTCTGTGTCCAAAGTCTCTGTTGTTTCATTTCCCTCCCTAGATTACCCTAGTTCCCATTTACTTTCCTTCTCCCACTGCCCTCCAGTTTACCCCTCATGCACCGCAAGTAAGTGAAACCATGCGATACTTGACTTTCTCCTCTTGGCTTATTTCACTCAGCATAATATCTTACAGTCCAGTCCATGTTGCTACAAAAGTTGGATATTCATCCTTTCTGATGGAGGCATACTATTCCATTGTATATATGTACCACATCTTCTTTATCCATTCCTCTGTTGATGGGCACCTTGGCTCTTTCCACAGTTTGGCGATTGTGGCCATTGCTGCGATGAACATTGGTGTACGTATGGCCCTTCTTTTCACTACATCCGTATCTTTGGGGTAAATGCCCAGTAGTGCAATTGCAGGGTCATAGGGTAGCTCTATCTTTAATTTTTTAAGGAATCTCCACACTAACGTGAGGCAGGAATCCATCAAAATCCTGGAAGAGAACATAGGCAGTAACCTCTTTGACATCGGCAATAGCAACTTCTTTCAAGACTCGTCTCCAAAGGCAAAGGAGACAAAAGCGAAAATGAACTTCTGGGACTTCATCAAAATAAAAAACTTCTGTACAGCAAAGGAAACAATCAATAAAACAAAGAGGCAACCCACAGAATGGGAGAAGATATTTGCAAATGGCACTACAGACAAAGGGCTGGTATCCAAGATCTATAAAGAACTACTCAAACTCAACACCCAAAAAGAAGATGAACACATCAAAAAATGGGCAAGAGACATGAAGAGGACCTTTTAATATCCGGCTAATTCATTCATGCATGCATGCACACATTCATTCATTCATTCCAAAGCTAATTACTAAATGATTGTTCTATTCCAGCACCTCTTCCACATAATTGAGATTCACAACACAACAAACAAACAAGGAACAAACAAGGCAGGTCATTCCCCTTTTGGGCGGCCTGATCTTATAAATCATATAGCATTTTTGAAGTAGATAAGGATATGGAGAGGCACAAGGCAAAGGCAGGGATAAGTCCTACTGGGAAAAAGGTGATAAATTCAACCCCACAGAGAAGATAATGTTTTTGTAAAGACTTGAGGGAAATGAGGAGGTGAGTCATCTATTCAAGGACCTGAGGTAAAAGCACACCTGGCAGGCACTACAAAGAGCAAGGATACAAACATGAGTGGGGCAGGACTCTTGAAGGGAATAATAGTTATCAATGGGCTGGTGATATCATGGGGAGCAGGTCAGATCATATAGGATATTGTAGGTCATTATAAGGACTTGGGATTTTTGACTAGATTTTCAACTTGATGGATTTTGCCCTAGAAGACCTTGTAGAGCTCTGAGGAGAGAGGAGATCTGAGAGATGTTTTTAAAAGATTTACTCTGACTGATTGACTAAAAGGTGAGGTGATAATGTTGAGAAACTGCCTCAGTAATCCAAGTGAGAGATGATACAGTTTAGACTTTGTGTTATCAGTGAAAAGTGGTCAAATTTGATGTATTTTTTAAAGATTTTATTTACTTATTTGACAAAGAAACACAGCCAGAGAGGGAACACAAGCAGGGGGAGCGAGAGAGGAGGAGCAGGCTTCCCGCCAAGCAGGGAGCCTCATGTGGGGCTCAATCCTGGGACTCCAGGATCATGACCTGAGCCAAAGGCAGATGCTTAAGGACTGAACCACCCCGGTACCGCAAAGTTGATGTATATTTTAAGACTAATAGGATTACTGATGGAGAGATTGTGAAATGTAGGAGATAAAAAGAGGAGTCAAGGATGATTCAAAAGTTTTTGATCTTAGCATGTAGTCACCCTTCATAGAGATAGGTAGACTGTGGTCAGAGCTGGTCTGCTGAGGTAGAAAAGAAGTTCAGTGTTGATTCTACTGAGTTTTCTATGTCTGCTGGCCAGTGGAGATGGTGAATCTGTAGTTGACTATATCAGCATGGACTTTGCTTATGGCCTGTGCCATAGTCAGAAAATAGAGTTTATAGGATAGACGGTGTTTGAAACCTTTAGACTGATGAAATAACCGAGACAGAAATAGGACTCAGGACTGAGAAGTGAGCAATTCCAGTGTATAGTAGGCAGAGAGATGAGAAGGGAGATAGAGAAGGAGGGATTAGCCAAGGGGCAGGAACATGAGGAGAGCTAAGGGGAAGGAAAGGCTGGTAGGGAAGAAAAGTTGTGTCAAGTATGGCTGATGGGTTAAAGGAGTGGAAAACAAACGTCATTGGTGACCTTTACTAAAACACTTCAGTGGAGTGTTGCGTTTGTTTAATATGGATGGAATAACAGTATGCTTTCTGTAGATGAAATGATCAAGTGGAGAGGGAGAAGCTGGTGAAGCAGAAGAGAGTGGATAGTTACTAGAACAACATCCTTGAGTAGGCAAGAGGGCATGAAATTGGGTGCACGGGTGGAAGAGGTTGAGTTTACCTAGAAGCGCACAAAATCTGAGGACCCTAGAGGAAGGCAGGGTGTAAGGGTGCAGAAGCTGGTTGGTGAATAGAAATGATGGAAGTTCTGTTCTGGTTGTTGCTGTTCTGGGCAACATCAGAAGCAGAGTCATCAGGAAGAGTGAAGACTGAGGAAGAAATGTGAAGTTTCACCATAGTCACCCAGGGAGTGGGAGGATGGAGAGAATCGGGAAATTTATAGGGATTGCCTTGTGGCAGGAAGGGCCCCCTGAAGACAGTACCTGCAAATTTAAAGTGATACTAGATTTTCTTTAACCACATTTAGCTCTTCTGCTGTGGACCCCAGAAATGGGTCGATGTTTGATCTTAACCAGGGTTGAGGTTTTGGGGTTTTTTTTGTTTCTTATTTTTCAGAATGAGTAAAATAACAACAATATGAATAAGTGATTTGAAGCACATACCATGTTCAAGGTATGTTCATTCAAGGGAGAGATGAGGACCTGGGAGAATCAAAGGGCCATTACAGTGAAGGCATTATAGTTGAATTGAGGTCAGAGTGTGGCATTCTTGGAATTGGAATATAAAGATGTTGCATTTTTTGGTAATAGTGAGGTCAAATTTGTGCATGTATCAGAATCACAGGGAGAGCTTATTAAACAGGAATTGCTGGGCTCATTCCGCATTTCCTGATTCAGTAGATCAATGTGAGGTCTGAGAATTTTTATTTCTAACAAGTTCCCAGGCGATAGTGAGACTGAACTTTGAAAATCACTGTTCTGGTACATGAGTGCAACATAAATGGCTGAGATAAGTTGAAGAACATTATCATTAGAAAGCCTGGACTCAAGAATCTCAGAAGTCAGAATGTGGGAAGAATCATCTATTTGGATATACATAGGGAATTTCCAGGAGAAGGAACAGGAGGTCCAGGTGCTGGAGTATTGAGAAATAAAGGGAATGGCTGCCATAGGGAGGGGAGATTGGTGGTAAAGTCTGGCAAGATGAAATTCAAATTTGGATGCTTTAATGAAGGGAGAGTGAGATCAGAAGTGCCCTGTGAAATTGTGGGCAGGTTGTGACCTGTACATCTCTACGGTATGCCATCCACATCATGATCCTGGGAACAAGAATGGTCTGTCAACTTGATTGAGACATGAAAAAAATAAACTTAGATTCTTCTTACATTCTTCTTAGATTCCAGCTGTATGGACTGGATATATGCTTGAATAATTGCTTAAAATTGTAGGGCTCTTAAAAAGCTTTCCCTTTGGGTAACTCATGTAAGGAAAACCCCGACAAATAATCACATAAAGCCTTCCCCAAACACTTTCACCCCTGTGTCCAAATGGGAATGAGCTCTTCTGACATCCAAACTCATTAAAGTAGGGTCCTCAAAGTTCAAAGAATATCACAAATTTATCCCCCCCAAAATTAAATGAAAACAAGAGGTATTTTGATATTTGCTATTTAACATAAAAAAGAGTCTTCTTCATGATCCTGTGAGGCAGGGGTCATGTCATTTTATAAATAGCAGCTCAGAAGTATTAAGTCTGTTGCCCTGTCCCTACCTTGTTCATTTGTTCTTCCAGCATGTCCTTTTCTTCTCTTTACTCTTCCTTTTTCTGCTAATTATATGTGTATATTTTTAAGTAATTCCTACACTCAACATGGAGCCCAAACTCACAACACCAAGATCAAGAGTCATGTGCTCTACCCACTAAGCCAGACAGGCACTCTCTATCTCTATCTCTATCATCTATATTTATATCTATATCTATAAGCACTCTATCTATATGTATCTTTTGGCAAAGTGTCATCAATCATTAAATCAGATTGACAAGTACCCAAGTCTTCCTATTTTCTAAATCACTCTGATGGAGGACAAGAGAAGTTGAGGGAGCACACAGGACAGGATGGGTTCAACCCTACATGTGTCCTGTGTGGATCCCAAGAAGCCAGTGAGTTCACTCTTTTCTGGGGGCATGGTATTACCTGCTGGAGGATCTGGTTCTCCCAAGTATGTAAGTAGTATTAGTATCTAATGATAGGCCTTTACTTTTAGGCCTATGTTTTATTACCAGCTAACAACAAAACATAGAAATGATTTTACAAGGACAATTTCAATTGGCTGGATGGATAATACCCTCAGAACACAGGTGTAGGGCAATTATTTTCAAATGACCATGAAGATCCATAGTAATGTGTAATTTCCTCAGATGAGCTAAAATTAAAAGAAAAGGATGGGAGCATGAAGAAAACAGTTGGGTTTAAACTAAGCTCAGAAAAGGTTTTTATTTTAGAGAATTACTTTAAGTTTGCCTCTTGCTTTTATTTTTGTTTTTTTTTATTTTTTGTTTTTTTCTGGTATTGTATTTGAGGTTCTTAAAGAAAAATTATGTGTTTTCATATTTTCCCGAGAGTATCTGAGATATCTTAATTATGTTTAGAGCTTGTTTTTATGAAGATGGAAATATGCTCATTCGGCAACAGCCAATGCATAAATAATTGCAGAGAGTATATGTGAAGGGTGATTAAAAGATTAATTTATTTTTCATGGTTCTTCTTAAAAATACAATAGAGGCATAAAACATACAATACAGTGCATGGATCTTAAGTGTTCATGATGAGGGATTTTGACAATTGTATATGAACAAATAATCATTACTGAAAAGATTGGTATCACCACAAAAAATCCAGTTGTGCCCTTTTATGGTCAATATCCACCCACCTTGTCTGAATGGCACTACTTCCTGAATTTTAATTTTATACAGTAACTTTGTCTATTTTTGAAAGTCAGAGACAACCATGAATATGTATTTTTGCTCTGTGTGTGTGTGTGTCTTTTTTTTCTCAATGTAATATTTAGGATTTATCCATGTAGAATGGTTTTAAGAGTCATTCATGCTGTGTCCTGTATTAGTAATTAATTTTCTTACTATATTATATAGTAATATAATATTCCATGTTATGGGTAGATCACAGTTTGTTTATCCATTTATATGTTTATGGGCATTTTGGTTGTTTTCACATTTGGGCTATTATAAATAAAGTGATTATTAGTATTCATGTATAAATCTTGGCAAGGACACAATATGTAACTTTTCTTAGATTCAGAATTTAAGAATGGCTGGATGATATGTTAGTCATACAACAAATCTATTAAGAAATTGCCAGACCACTTTCCTAAGTGTCTGAACCATTTTACATTCCCAGAAGAGCAGTATTAGTGAGTTTCAGTTTCTCCATCCTTCCAACACTTGATATGGTTAGTCTTTTAAATTTTAGCTATTCTAATTGATGTGTGGTGGTAGCTCATTGTGGTCTTAAATTTTCATTTTCTTAGTGAATAATAATGTTCAATATCTTTTCATGGGCTTATCTGTGACGTGTCTGCTCAAAATCTTTTACTCATTTTTGTAACTGGGTTGGTTATTTCCTTATTTTTGAGTTTTCAGAATTAGTTATATATTTTTAATACAAGTCTTTTTCCAGATACATATTTATAAATTTTTCTTCCTAGCCTGTGACTAGTCTTTTCATTCCCTTTACATTATTGTTTGAGGAACAGAAATATCAATTTTGAGGCCCAATTTATCAATTGATAGTTTTGTAGATTATGTTTTTGGTTAGATCTAAGATATATTTTTTTCTTGTTAGAATATTTTATTTCTTTTTAAAATTTTACATTAAGAAATCATGGAGAGAAATTTTATTTCTATATAAAAAATCTAAATCTAGGTATAAGGTCCTTTTCTGGTGGTTTTATTATCTAATGATATATAGGAGTCTCTGTGTGTGAATGATGCTACAGAATTCATCTAAGGAGATGTGATCCACAATGAAAAAAATTTAAGAAATGATTATCATAGTTAAGTAGTGGTTGCTTTTGATATTAAGGATTTTATTTATTTTTTATTGTTTTTTATTATGTTATGTTAATCACCATATAATACATCATTAGTTTTTGACGTAGTGTTCCATGATTCATTGTTTACCTGTGACACTCAGTGCTCTACGCAGTCTGTAGCTCTAGTCTTAATTTTTTGAGGGATCCCCACACTGTTTTCCAAAGCGGGTGCACCAACTTGCATTCCCACCAATGTAAGAGGGTTCCCCTTTCTCCACAGCCTCTCCGACACTTGTTGTTTCTTACCTTGTCAATTTTGGCCATTCTGACTGGTGTAAGGTGGTATCTTAATGTGGTTTTGATTTGAATTTCCCTGATGGCTAGTGATGACAAACATTTTTTCATATGTCTGTTAGCCATCTGTATGTCTTCTATGGAGAAATGCCTCTTCATGTCTCCTGCCCATTTTTTGATGTGGTGGTCTTTATTTTGGTTGTTGAGTTTGACGGGTTCTTTATAGATCTTGGATATCAGCCCTTTGTCTATAGTGTCATTTGCAAATATCTTCTCCCATTCCGTGGGCCGCCTCTTTGTTTTGTTGACTGTTTCCTTTGCTGTGCAGAAGCTTTTTATTTTGATGAAGTCCCAAAAGTTCATTTTCGCTTTTGTTTCCTTTGCCTTTGGAGACGTGTCTTGAAAGAAGTTGCTGTGGCCGATGAAAAGACAAAGTTCCTTAGAATGGAAAAATATTTTCTAAATTCTTATAGTTAAACCTTACTTTATTATAGAATTAAAATTGTCATTTTATATTCTAATCAGTGGAATTTGCAAATTGATTAAAGTTGCATTTACTGAGCCAAAGTAAGTTTTATATAAAATGATAAGAATTCTTTCCATAGCAAAAATGTTTTTATTTGCTGTACTGAGTTTAGAGATGAAGAGGTAAGAATATTAGAAAACAAGGTAATGACTACTTGAATATCAGACCATAGAAGTTGATAAGACCAGGACATTATTGCCAAAAGTCTCTCTAAAGTCTGTCTTAAATGAATACAGTGCATTTTCTTCCACTTATGAGATTCCACTTAGCACAAAGAAAATGAAGTTATATGAATAAAATTGAAGCCCATTTAAATTATTTGGCTAGTAGCTGAAATTTATGCAAAGTTTGTTCTATTTGGTTATGGTAGAGATTGTGTTACTGCTCCTAGTTGTTGCCCTTTTTGTAAGATTGTATATTCTTACCCTTTGTTGTAAGAACTACAGTGTCCTATATGGTATGCATCCTTATCCTTTTTTTTTATTATTAACATATAATGTATTATTTGCTTCAGGGGCACAGGTCTGTGGATCATCAGTCTTACACAATTCACAGCACTCACCATAGCACATACCCTCCCCAAAGTCCATAACACAGCCACGCTATCCCTCCCCCCACAGTTTGTTTCCTGAGATTAAGAGTCTCTTATGGGTTGTCTCCCAAGACACCCTTATCCTCTTGAGGCAGGCTTTTTACTGAGTTGCATAAGTTAATGGAATGTGGATGGAATTGAATGATGAGAAGAGAAACTTCAGGAGGTTGTATGATTCTTCCACTGTCATTCTTTTTCTTTGCCTATGGTTAGAGTTACTGTTATCTTATTGTCTCTGTCCACTGAATTATGATTTAGAAATGTAGCACCTGAAATGTTATTTGAATATAATCTGAATACTTGGAAACTATGGCTGGCTTCATTTATAAATTTTAATATATGTTTGAAAACTGATCATGACTTGACAATTATTCAGTGAAATGAGGTTATTAGGGCAAAATTTAAGATATTCTAATAAAGATACCATCAAATTATAGTGGCTTGAAAAGAGAAAAAGTTTTGATTCCTCATGTAACCATCTGTCTAGTGTAGCCTAGTTGGGAAACTCTGCTCCCTGAAGTCGTTAAGAGACTTGATCTTCATCCATTTTATTTTTCCACTGGGTCACAGTCCTTTTCTGTGTGATTGAAGTTGGGCATTGATTTATCTATATATATATAACTCATGATGAGGGGAAAGAGAAGAGGTCTTGGGCATGGCATTTCCTTTCAAATAAACAATTTGGAAGTTGTACACGGTGAGTTTCACTCATATTCCATTGCAAAGGAAGCTTAAAATGTTGTCTTGAGGAGGTTCCCATGATCCTGGTCAAAATTAAAGGAAGTAACTATTATCATGAGGAAAAAGTGAGCTGATAAAGTGAGGCAGTTAGCGAGCCTCACCTCACAATCTAAAATGGTCACCCAGATCATTTGGCCTCCCTATAGATTGCTTTCTTCAGAATTCTTGAGTTGAAAGAGGCTCTAGATACTGTTACACTCAGACTCCTGAGAAAAATAAGTATCTCTCTTAATTTTTAGCTTTTTGAGAGCAGACAACTTAGAGTTTTTCTCAGTTGCTTACTTTGGTAGCCTGGGACACTACACTATGAAGTTCATCACAATGCCTGGCACACAGAAGATGCCTGATGGAAAATAATATTAAATGAATGCGTAATATATTTATTAGGCTTTTAGGACAATGTTAGAAATATTCAACAAATGTTTGTTGAATATGGAATGAATGGCTAATGGAGTAAATTTTCAATAATTTTTTAATGTTTTTTTTAAGATTTTATTTATTTATTTGACAGAGAGAGAGATTACAAGTAGGCAGAGAGGCAGGCAGAGAGAGAGGAGGAAGCAGTTTCTCCACTGAACAGAGAGCCCTATGTGGCTCCGATCCCAGGACCCTGAGATCATGACCCAAGCTGAAGGCAATGGCTTAACCCACTGAGCTACCCAGGTGCCCAAATTTTTAATAATTAAGTATAAACAGGCTTCCCATTGGAAATGATGAACTGTGTTCTTGGATTGGTTTTTCTGTCTCTTCAGACTTAATACAAGTGATAATAAAAAAATAAAAATCAAGCATTATTCTAGAAAAAAACTGTAGCTGGGACAAACTGAAGCAAATAAGATATTTCAAAAAAAATCATTGGATGATGAAATATAGAACATATAGCCTATATTCTATATTTCAGAACAGCCATAGAGTCAAACATTCTCAGAGAAAGATACCGCCCACAAGGAATGCAGGTGTCAGAGGCTACAAGGATGAGGAAACATGGAATGAGAAGGTGGTTGGGAAGGTAGGGAATAATTTAAAGTTTTATGTATAGATGAATCAGCTCTATCCAAACCCTACATCCAAAGGGAAGAATATTTTTTTTCCAATTGTGCAACCTATTCTCTCAAACTCAAGTTTTTATTTATGGCAGGTGTGGGGAGAGAGGATGCCTCAAAACTTCCACACTTTGTCATCTGGGCCCCCAGAATGGAGAACCCCTACTTCAAAGAGGTGAAGAGCCTGCAAGTCCAAGAGCAATATACATGGAAGAGACATGAAGACACCATTGCAGGAATAAAACCACTTTTAGAAGTGACTGACTACTATAAATGGATTAAATATCCAGAAGGAGCTATTACTTAACAAACTGAATTGTTTCTGCACTTCAAACTCATATGTCAAAACTCTAAATCCCAATGTGATTGTATCTAGATATTGCATCTTGAACAGATGATCAAGGTTAATGAGGTCATAGGGTAGATCCCTAATCTGGTAAAATAGTAGCCTATAAGAAGAGGGAGAGCCCCTTTCCCTACCCATTCTATCGTGGCTATGGGCGACACAGCAAGAACATGGCCATCTGCAAACCAGGAAGAAGGCTCTTATAGAAGCCAAACATGAGGGCACCCTGATCTTGGACTCCCAGACTCCAGAGCTGTGAAAAGATACACTTCTGCATTTAATCCACCCAGTCAATGATATTTTGTTACAACAGCTCCAGCTTTCTGGTATACCTTCTTTAAAATCCTTTGCTCTTTGATTTTTAGTATTTTGTGAATGTCCACATTACTTTGAAGAACTCTGACTAAGCAACACTTCAATAACAAGAAATAAATGAGGCCTTGAAGCTGGTTCAGAGTGGACCAACCAATTTCCCTTTGCATAAGGGGAAAAAACTTCTAAAGAGCTAAAGGACTTGCCCAGGGCCACTTAGTTTGAAACTCAGTCTATTTAAAAACCTATGATATTTGGATTCCATGTCCAGTGCTGTCAATGTCGGTTGCATATTCTGTAATATGTTTATATCTTAAATGTATTTACTAATTTCAATATTTTGGCCAGATTGAAAACACACCATGTTTTGATTTAAAATCGCCTGATTATATGTAATGGCACCAGAATATTTTGATAACACAAGTAGAATCATTATCTCTACAGCTTACTTACACAGAGAAAATAATATATCCATAACATATAAACATTCCAAAGAATTTAGAAATATCTGAGCATTTTCATGTTCACCTGTTTGAGAAATTACCTAGTTTAGTGAAAAGTCAGGAAAAGGTTGGAATTGTGGCTCTCTATATTATCTGTATGACAATGGTAATACCTGAAACTTTCTAAGTTTTAGTTCCTTCAACTATAGTGTGAGGACAAGGCTATAAAGATGTTGCAATGATAAAAAGAATTATACATTTTTGGACATATAAATACAGTTTATATGACAATAGACCATGATATAGAAGAAGCCATAGACCTGGCTATCTGCATACTTTATTATCTAGCTCTCTTCAGATTATTGGATCTATCTCCCTGACTGATTCTGTTTAGGTGTCCATGGATTGTTTCACCAATTGTTACCATGCATTACATTTGGGGATGTAATAGGGATGTTGTGGATGCATGATCTCAGAAATAGGCTGAAACTTCTTCAAATCTCAGAACCAGTGTTTTCCAAGATGGCTATTCTCTTACTTTTGATGGTGGGCTTTGACAGGGAAATGTTTGGAAAGCTAGAAGTGATTGAAGAAGAGGATACTTTTTCCCATCAAGTCATGAGTAATTTTTCCTAAGGTTTCTCCTACTATTGACTTTTTGAAAACTCACCTTAATTTTCTCTCGGCTCTGACAAGTGATTTCATATATCCATTTTCCCCTTTTAGATCTATTGAAAAGTGCTCGGAAAAACAGATCGTGATTTCTAGAATATTCAGTAATGTAACCATGCTGGTAGTCCCCTAATTGGTCTGACATATTATTTGCTAGCTCTTGAATTCAAAATAGATTCTTTGTCAAAGAAACAAAATGAACTTAAACCTTATGCAAATATTGGGTACTTTTTCCTAGTGTTAGTTTAGAAGAATCATTTTTCTTATTTTACATGACAAAAATATGCTTTAATGTTGATAATGTTCTTATAACATTTATATGAAAATATCAAGTAACATTTTATGTCTGAATGCATATTAATCACTATTAATTATTTGCCTGTTTAGGGTGATGGCTGTTTAGCCAAACATCTCCAGTTGCCATAGAAAATGCTCATAATTTTTTTCATTTTTTGTCCCTCCTGTCCCGAGACAGGAGGGACAACTGACACAACAGGAAATGCTGATATCTCATACTAAACCAACTTTTCAGAGCTAGCAATCCCAGCAGCAGCATGACCCATTGCTTCCTCTGTGCATCTACCCTCTTTGAGCACAGAGCAGACTGGGCTTTACAGTGGTGTTGATTTCTGCCAACCTGCTTGAGCCAAATTGAGATTGAATGCATATATGTGGTTGATCTCGTTTCTGAAACTAAGAAACAAAAAGGAAGAAAAATTAAAGTTGATAGTAATGCTAATTACTTATTTGCCTGTTTCCACAGACTTGGGATTCTCCATGACTTCTCATGGTCATCAAAACATGGAACCTAAAGACTGGAGCATAGTAGGAAAGTTAAGAATGGGATGCAAGTTTCAGGTTGTATGAATTCAGCAATATAGCTAACATCTCTAATTATTAAGGAAACATTAGCTTCCATATTTATAATATTTAGATAGTAATTTCATTACCATAGAAGGCAATTTTGAAGAGATGAGAAATACGGAATTTTACTGGACTCCTAAGTCAGGAAACGCTAGCTCTTACTGCCATAGGTTTGGTACTTAAGAGAACTTCAAAAATTATGTGTTTGTAAAATAAAAATGAGTGCTAGCCAGAAGCATCCTACTTAAATTTACCTGTGGGACTTCCTTAATAAAATATTAATCAAACTGTTTAATACACTTCTCTGCAGAAACCAATACTAAATTATTTCACAAACAGTTGAGTTCCCAGTGTGTGTGCAGTGTGGGCAGAATAGACCCAAATGAAGCTTTTGTTTTCTAGAAGTTCACAATCTAGCAGAAGAAACAGACCAGTAAAGAAATTGTAAAGATTTCAACATATTAAAATAAATTCCAATCCTGATTACAAAATTCTGTTGGGTCTGGACTTGTACACCGACCAGTTATCGTAGTGTTAGTACATGGCAGAAATGCAGAAAGTCAAGGTCATCGAGCACATAATGCAAATGTGAGCTTGATCTTCATTTCACATTGAATATTCTAATAAATCAGGATTGATATCTCAGCACATCTTAAACACTCTATTTGAAGAAGCGCTTGTATTTTTTTGGATAAGAGACAAAAAGCCAGTACAGGTATTAAATTGCGTTGCCTTACATGGTTTGGGAAAGTGAGGCCAAAAAACATCTACCGGATATTCCACTAAATGTTTATGTGAGCCAACAGAAAGAATTAGTTTGCACATCCATATCAAATGCCCACACTCCCAACTTCCAACTCTTTATATAGCTGTCATGAAACAAAGATACGCCTAATTGGCTTTGCCAGCAGTAAGGGATAAGCTATCTTTTTTTTTTTTTTTCCATCTTCACTGGCTGCAACTCTCATTCCTGATTTGATACAGAATGCTTAGCTCCCTTTAAAAATGATTCATATTAAAATGAATGCATATTCAGATGCATTTTTGCAAATAGTCTCCAAAGAAACAATGGCATGCTGGTAGTCTCTGGTGCTGTGGAAACTTGTTATTTAGGACACGTGACTGGCATTTCCTTTAGGAGTGTAAGTGGTTTAAGTGTCTCAAGATAGAATGCCACTCTGTGCCTGGTATTACATTATGCACTGTCAGAAGCACTGACACTGATTTATTATTGCTACTTATGTGTTTTATACCATTTAATATCTTATAAGAAATGGACTCTTAACTCAGTTCCAAACATTGTGTCATTAATAAGAAACAACCCAGACATATTAACATAGGCCATACAGTAATTGTATTCACAGTAACTAAATATTTTTCCAGCTTTTTAGGGAATTCCATTTCAATATCTTTCCCTTATTTCTTCTGTTCTCATAGCTTTCTCTATAGAAGTAAAATTTTAATATAAGGACGAGATAGCCGAGAGTGCGTACCCTAACTTCTATTACACTTTGTGTATTAAAATTAAATTTTGCTGTGTCTGTGAAGTAGAGATACTGAGTAGTTAAACTGTGAATTTGGAAATCTTGTGACTTCTCACCCAAGTTATGGATGGTGATATTTCTGTCATAAATGAATGGGAACAACTGGAAGCTTTATCATCACAGGTTAATGTTTTAATGTTCCTTAAAAAGATTTTATTTATTTATTTATTTATTTATTTATTTATTTATTTATTTAAGAGAGAGGGGGAGAGAGAGAGAGAGCGCCACAAGCAGGAGAAGTGGCAGGCAGAGGGAGAGGGAAAAGCAGGCTCCCCGCTGAGCAGACAGCCCAATGGGGCTTTAATGCCAGCACCTTGGAATCATGACCTGAGCCAAAGGCAGATGCTTAATCAATTGAGCCACTCAGGTGCCCAATGTTTTAAGGTTTACTAAGGACCTCGTTTTGTAAATTTATTTCTGGGCTATATATTTACTTACAGAAATCTCTACCCAATATAGAAGAAAGAAAATAGGAAAGCTTCCTCTGCACAAGAGCACCCTTAGCTACATTTTACTTAGAGCCCTGCATTTGTCACTTGTTCTTTACCTCACTGTACTTTCAGGCAACTTTTTCTTTTTCCTTTTAGATTTTCTCATGAGAGTAGATTTATCTGTGAGGACTTGTTTGGTTCTAAGAGATACACATTTAAGCCCAGGCTTTTTGAGGGAAAAGAAGCAATTTATTGATTCACACAGTGTGCAGTGTGTAGGGCTGGCTTTAGGTGAGACTTGAGTCAGATTCTAAAAAAAAAAAAGGTCATCTTTCTTTTCAGTCTTGAGACTTATACAGATTCTCTCCTTGTCCCATCCAAATGTCTGCTTAACCTAATGTTTTACAGTTTCAAGTCCAACTAGAATGGACAAGTTCTTTATTCTGGACATTCCAGCCACAGTCCATACTTCTGTTCTGTGTTGATTAATTTAGGTGCACTTCTTGGGATTATTCACCATCACTGGGCTAGTAGTTTGAATTTGCCATATTTTCTGCTTTTGAGTGGAAGTGGTGATACACTTGACTAAGAGTAACTAGAAAGTAAATCCTCAAATAACATTATGGAGCTAATACTGGAAAAAAAGGACATGCATACAGAACCTGAAAACAAGCAAACAAATACAGCAATGTCCCCTACAGAAGGGACACATTACTGTTCCTGACAATAATGATTTAGGTTGTGGTATAAACAGCTGTGCTGAAGAATGATTAAGTGTAAGTACCCATGGAGGCACTCTGACCTTTCCAATGCAGATACCTCACATTTCCAGAATTTCGCTTCCCAGAGGGACTGCTGCCACTCTGTAGAATATGGTTCTGAACTACAAGGCTGTTCTCAGTCCAGAATCATTGCCTGCCTAGCAAGCTACATGAAACATCAACTGTCCTCTTCCTCTCTCTTCCTTCACCTCTGCTATTTTCCTTCTTTTCCACTTTAAGTTTCTGGAAGAGTGTCCTTCCTCACCCTTCCTTATTTCATTTAGTGCTCAGATAACTAATATTGTGGTTTCTCCTAGCTTAGTGCAAATTCCATGTTGGTTTTTTAAGACATAAGCTTTTGAGCCTTGATGTGTATTGGCAAATTAATTTCAAAGGCAAGATGTTTAGTGGATCTTTTAGGTGCAGTATGGAAGCCATTTTCTAGGGTCGCTGAAAATCTTTTCCCAAATGTGTAGTCAGTCCTAATGGAAAAGGAGGAGTGTCTTGGTTGAATGAGGTTGAATACAGATCACATTTTATAGGACTCCAGAAAATTTCATTCTGGAGTCATCCTTTTGCCTTGGTATCTCTGTAGGAAGGGTGCTGGAGTAATATTGCATTCTCTAGTTTCTCTGTTCAGAAAAACAACTCTGAGTTTTTATTCCCTTAGAGAGCCAGTCCTATAAAGAAATGTTTTAGAAAAGCATTTAACAAATTCTGATGTGTGTGCATGTCACCTGGGATTCCTGGTAAAATGTAGATTCTGTTTGGAGATCTGTGAACAGGGGATGCCAAGGCTTTGGGTCCCCAAAGCATACTTTGTGTAGGAAATCTCTACTTCTCTAGTGATTTAGTAACTACTAGTCATGGGTGGCTATGCATATTTAAATTTAATTTGAAAATTTAGTCCTCAGTCTTTTTAGCCACATTGTAGGTGCAAAATAGTCTCTCATGTTAGGGTCTGAGGTATTGGGCAGCACAAAATAAAAGATTTCCATTTTCATAGAAGAATCTCTTGGATAACCTTGCTCTAGAATACGGATTGTCCAACTCCGTATATGATGCTGTAAACAGGGCATGGCTTCTTCTAGAAATGTCAATGTAGGGCCATTTCCCAGAAAAATGGTCTGTATCTTCAGAAGATGCCTAACCAAAATGTCGAACATTTACTAAGCCATGGTGTGATCTAAGCTATGTGAGATTTCTCTAGAGACTTTCTTTTCCTATTTGAACATGAGATGCCCAGCACCTGTTACCACACTCTGTCAAGACACATTTGTCTAATTTAGTCCTGTGTTTCTGTTGTTGGTTGTGGTTCTCATCTTGGTACTCTTGATATATTTTTGATTAACTAATTTAAAAACTGTAGAGTAGATCCTTAGCTATCCAGAAGTCTTATCTGACAATCACATATATTGTAATGTAGGTAAAAAACAAGAATTAGAAAGGCTGTTAGTAGCTAAACAACAAACAAAAAAAACTTAGCAATTGAACAGTTAAACACACACCCATAAAACATTCCATAAGCACACCTATAAAACATTGCCATATATAGGTCCTGGTGATAAGGGAATAACCCAGCCTCTGCTCTCATGGGGGGGGGGGGCTTATATAGCTTTGACTTTATACACAATTAGTTTTGCTTTACTAAAGCCTGTTCATTTCAATGTCAGAAAAGCAAGATATACAAATGCCCCAAGCAATGCTTGGCTGCTTCCAATTTAGCTCTGAAACTCTTTTCCTGTTATAGATGTCACTGTCTTACACATGGCACTTGAGAAGGTTTCCTGAGCACAGGAGGACTTATGTAATTCAGTCACTCTTATCCTTTGGATTTGCTTCAATATGGACAAGAACTTTGTGGTGATAAGTACATGGCAGACTTCTCAACACTTCTCTCTGACTGAGACATGGTTTGGATTTTGGCGTCACACATCCTCCAGTGCCATTCCTCCAGAGTCACATGAGTCTTTAGTATTTCTGTCTTCTGAGGACTGGCATGACAAGTATACATTTGGCATCAGCATGTGGTTATGTGAGATCATGGCCTGGGGGAGGGTATTGAGTAAATTCCTTCAAGTTTCTATAAAAGGAAGTTCAGCGTCTATTTGCTGCAGGTTAAGGTTAATATTCTCAGCAAGATTCTGCCTTACATTGGGATAAGTGTTATAGTCAAGAAAGGGACTAGAGATCAACCTTCCTTTCAACTGAAATATTGTTTAGCTATGAACTAAATAACCTCAGGGATGGGTATTGGTGATGTGAGGGGGCTCTATAAATGGCATTCTTCTTCCCCTCCTGAGATTGGAACCAATGGAAAAATGGACATTGGAATCAGACTTATGAGAATACAGATACCATATTTATGACTTTTAATACAGCTGCTGAACAGTGGGCCTTAGGGTTTGTAGAAGGCAGCTTCTGACATGACCTCCAATGACACCCAGCCCCTGATATTCACATCTATGTGCATTCTCTTCCCCTTGAGACTTAGTGACTTGCTTTAACCAATAGAATAGTAACAGAATTGCCTATCTGTATGATTGTAACTTCCATTTTGCTAGTAGACTCTCTACTGGCCCTCTCCCTTATTGGCTTTGATGATACAAGATGGAGACACTCAAGAGGCAAGAAACTGAGGGCAGCCTTTGGACAGCAGCCCACGAGGGACGGAGTGCCTCAGTTCAATGTCATGCAAGAAACTGATCCTGTCAACAGCCATGTGAGTGTGGAAGCAGATATTTCTCCAGCTGAAATCTCAGATGAAATCTCAGCTCTGGATGACACCTTGACTGCAGCCTTCTGAGAAACCCTGAAGCAGAAGCCACAGCTAAGCCCACAGAAATTATGAGATAATAAGTTGTTTTAAACAGCTAAGTTTTGAGCAACATTTTCCTAAGCAATAACTAACAAGTGTGTTTACCAAATGGATTTGCTAGTCTACCCCTGAAGCAGATAAATATACCTGCTCTCTGCAGCTACATAGTTCATCCTTGGGGGCTTCCCTGCATAGCTTGCAGAAGTGGAGAAGACAATATGCTTTTATTTTTAAGGATCACCTGGGGAAGAGGAAGGATCACTTCCTTTTACCAAACTTACCTGGCAATAAGTCAGTTACTCCTCCACTGGGAAAAACTGAAGGTTGAGAAATACCAGGAGTGTTATTCCAAATATGACTCTCTTCATATGCAAATGCAAATAGATGATTGCCCTTAAGTCACATGGTAACCTAGGGCCAGGTAAATTATTTCACTTCTACAGGTAAGAATGAGGTTGGAGCTATAAGCCAGGAATGTTTTTGGAAAATCTTTTCTCATAGAAATTACATAGTAAAAAAAAAAAAAAAGTAAGTATTTCTTTTACGATGAGAAACTCTTCATGTTAAAGAACACTTGCGTAGATGGGGCACCTGGGTGGCTCATTAGGTTAAGTGTTGGACTCTTGGTTTTGCCAAGGTCATTATCTCATGGGTAATGAGATTGAGCTTCATGTCGAGGTCTGCATTCAGGACAGAATCTGCTGGAGATTCTCCTCTTCTTCTGCCCCTCCCCCTACTTGTGGTCACACTCTCTTTCAAATAAATAAATATCTTTTTTTTTTTTTAAAGATCCCTTGCATAGAAAAGTCTTTCTGTGCTGATTTGAAATCTTGCATTTCTCATCTTGGTTTTGATGTCTTTTATTAAATGAAAATCCTGTGTCCCTTCCCATGTGCTGGGTCTCAGTAATGCAAAGATGCATTAACATCCATCTCTCCCTTCAAAATATTCACAGCCTGGGAGGCAGATGTATTTGAAAGAATGCCACAAGAACATATTATCGCAATTTGATTCCCATGGAAGCTGACTCTGAGAGGAAATTTAACATGTAAAATGTTTATTGGGAAAGGCCATGGGATCAACACCTGTTGAAGGGAAAGGAATGCTGCAGGATTGGGTAGAGGGATTCGTTGAGCCGTAAAGGAGGCCTCAGTGAAATTTTGGTGCTAAAATGGCCATTTGGAGTTGACCAGATGGGCTGAATATATCACTGGATTCTTCATTGGATGTGGGCCACCCTCATAGGACAGGATCTTGAAATAGGTTTTTTTTCTTCACCTGAGGGAGTGCCTTCAGGGGCTGAAAACTGAAAGTTTTCTTGATGGGACAGTTTAGAAGGTAGGATTCCCACATCCCTCTCCAAAAAGATAAGGGTAAGACTGCTTAGCAACAGCTTTTTTAGTGGAAATATTCCACAAAATCCCCTCCCTCCACACTCAGGACCATTTTTTTTTTTTTTTTTAATCCTAAATGGGGCTCGGGGGTGGTGAAGACACTCAGGGTCCTTACTCCTTTGCCTACTTTTGCTAACCCACATCACCCACACTCTTACTTTGGCATCTGGTGTCTGCTGAAGTGAGGGAATTTCCCATTGGAACACCCCACCACATAGACTTTGATGCAAACGGCTGTGCCAAGGGAATGTCTGGCTGTGACTGAAAGGTTTCCTGGGATCAGTTTGTCACAGATAAGAATTTGAATATTTTGGTTAATGAGATCTTACTGGAAGATTATTCTTCATGGTGCCCATAGTGACCAGGGGTAATCCAGAAATGGGTGGCAATGTAGACCATGGAGGCATGGAGACAAAGTAAGAGACCCAGTTGTCAGAGAGGGTGGTGGTGAGATCTGGGGCAGAGCAAGGGCAGAGACAAGAGCGGGGATGGGGGCTCTGAGGGAAGGTTTTAGAGATTAGAATGACAGGATTTGAAACCTGATTTCAGAAAAAAGTTAGAATAAATTCAGTTTTCTAGCTTGAGCTAATTTGTGTGTGTGTGTGTGTGTGGGGGGAGAGTGGGGCTCTTTTCCATTGCAAAAATATTCTTATTCTAAAACAAACGTATACAAATATGCTTTTATTTAGGTAATATTATATTTTTCACATGTTTCCTAACAGTTTTTCAGGCATAGAAATTTGGGTGGGCATTCAGGCATTCTAAAATATTAGCTCACAATTGATAATAAGAATGATAGCAACCGTTTGTTGGGTGTTTTCTGTGTGCTGGCCATTGGGGCACTCATCTGAAATTATCTTATTAAACTTCACAACAACTCTCCTATCCTGTGGATTATTATTATGCTAGTCTACAGATGGGAAAAGGAAAATGGTATAATCAAGACTGGAATGACCACAGTCTGGCTTTAAAGGTCAGGCTTTATTCATCTAACCAATTCAAAGCCTCACTCAAGATATTCTCAATTTTCACCTATGCCTGTACCCCAGGCCATTCTGTCTCTGCTGATAATGTGTACTTCCCACCCCTTGGCAGGCAAAGAGTTAAGAGTAAGGTAGCTGATTCTTTAGGCAATCTATGCCAGTAATTTGTGGTATGGAATGTTGATGTGCTGAGAAAAAAAGATGCTCTAGTTGCCAGGATTTCTTGCATAGAAACAAAACTTCCATTCACATCCTGCTGAATTTCCAGGACCTAATTAGATGTGGGACCAAATATTACAGTTTCTTCACTCAACAAGAGCACAGATGAACACTGATGATGGTTGGGAATAGGGTTTTCAGTCTTTTTTCTTTTTAAGAATTATAGATTTATTTGATGGTAAGTTTTTTGATTTTTGTTTTTTTTTAATTTTTATTTTATTTTTTTATTGTTACTTAAATTTTTTTTCCAGTGTTCCAAGATTCATTCCCCATTCCCCACACCCAGTGCTCCACGCAATAGGTGCCCCCAGTACCTACCACCAGGATCTCCCATCCCTCCACCCCCCTCCCTCCAAGTCCCTCAGTTTGTTTCCGTGTCCAAAGTCTCTGTTGTTTCGTTTTTCTCCACGGTAAGCTTTGATTTAAATACTACCTACAGACAAAAGTGTTCTCTCTCAATTTTCTAGTATATCATGTTGCATTTGAATGGGACTTTGTCTTTTACCAGACATGGAATCTTATTTGATGTTCCAATAATGTGAGGTTGGGTGACTCAGAGAGTTGAGTGAGTTGTCAAATCTCTCCCAGCTACTAAGAGTCAGGACCAAGTTTCAGACTTGGCACTTCCAATTCCAGGTTCAGTGCTTTTAAAAATTTTTCACCACATTTAAGAATTTTGTTGGCTGAATAGTAATCAAAAGCACACAATGTTAATTATATTTTTCTTATTTGTGTATCAACATATAGAAAAATTATTTTCATTCTACTGTCAAAAATAGAGTTTGAGTAAAATGGGTAAAATTTGGATGTGTGTATGGTTTTTTTTTTCTTGTACTAGAAAAACAAAACAAAACAGAAAACAGCAGACAGATTCATTTTTTTATAGTGACACGGGACTGATGACGTACAGTTAATCCAAGGATTTGCGTAGAATTTGCATTGTTTTTGTGAAATGTGGTGGACTGCTATGCTATTGAATTGAGGAGTGACATTAGAATTTGGACTTTGAAATAACGATGAACAGATAAGTCTTGGTGACACACAAAGGCTGGCCTCTTTCGCCTTCGATTTGCAGACAGGGATTTCTGTGTCGTATGGTGATTAAGGGTGCCAAATGTAGCCAGGAACTGTTTCAGCAATCATAGATGTTGTTTTTCCAATTGGGCCAATCTGCCAGACTGGCAGACAGAAAACTAACAGAAATATTAAATGTAGACAGCTTCTATAGTTGAATCTTGTTTTTTCCTCTCTCTGCTGGAAGCCACTATAAAATAGTAGCCTGTATGTGGGTCATTAAAAATATACACAGATACACACACTATGTTGTGTATTCACACTGTTAGATAAGTCTTTGAGAGCTCAATAACTGGGTGTCAAAACATCTGTGGCAGATGTATTAGGTGACTGAAGCAGTCCTTCATTTACGATGTTAAACCCAGATACTCTCTCCTGGCTCTGCGTCACACTGTGAAGGATTCCATCCTCTGTTGACCTACATACCTTGGGGAATCATTTCTTGGGAAGCACCACTCTTGAGTTTCCAAATTCACACTCTTGAGGTCTGGTCAGTTTGACAGATATGTGCTTGGAGAACTTGATAGAATAGTTGGTTTCATTTCTGGGATTTGTTTCCATGCATGGCCAACAAATATGCATAATTACGTGCAATTCTTCTCCTGGCCACAAATGTAACAGAAGTGAGCTCAGTTAGCTTCTGTGACCACAATTTATATAGAGCAAACCCTCCTCTCAGATTCAGGGAAATGATGACACAATCCCATTGCAACATATATATATATATATATATATATATATATATATATATATATATATATATATATATATATATATATATATATATGTGGCTTCCCCAGATGCCCCTGGGGTACAGAAGGGCCTTATGCAGTTTTTGTGACACCATGAACCCTCCTTTCTATGAATACTCTCCTATTTTCTCAGCTTTCTTATGAAATGCATTTCTACCTCTTTTGTTCTACATTTCTTAGGAAGAAAAGAGTTTAATAAAATGATATAAAGAGAACTTTTGTTTGGGAGAATTGATCAATGTTCATTTAGAGAGAATCTTTTCCAAAAAACTTTATCTCATTGGTTGGAAGCATATGGGAGTAGTGGGCTCCATTATTGTTGAAATAACCCCTTCTTTCCTTTCTATCAGGAAAAGTGACAAATGAAATGATGCCATCTTTGGAAATTGTGTTCAATATATGTGGCTTGAGAAATAGTACTTTCCAATATTAAAAGTAATATTTAATGGATGTGTTCTAGATGGGTTGGAAATTATGCCTTTTTTCTCTGTTTTCAAGATTTGGAATGCCTGACCCTCTGACCGAAGCCGTGAGTGAATTCCTGAGCAATAAACAATGTCATCTTCCATCTAGCACCCTTTGCTTCTTGACAGTCTTAGATGTGTGAACCCGAGTTGAAAAACAATTGGTTTATTGCCCCTTTCTTATGTCTGAGAGGTGGTGAACAAGAAAGAGGGGGAGGGGATAGAAAAGTTGCATTCCTCAAACAATCCGCACCCCAGAATAAACAGCATATATATAGTCATTTCTGGATAATTATATGTTAACAATGCTTGCTAATGAGTTCTGTCTGACTTCTCAACCTTGATTCTTCACCATTATATTGCATAGCAACACATTCCTTGTAACCAAAAGGCTTTTGTGGCTTAGTCACCTTATACATGTGGGATGACAACAATTACAATCTTTCCCTTTAATGTGGGAATTTTCTCTGGATAGGGGACTCCTCCTGTCTTGCATATGAATGTTTCATTCATGGCTTAGAAAAATTTGGTACATTTTGGAAATTATATTTTCTATGGAAGTTTTAAAAATCACCATAAATTTGTGGTTTACAACATGAATTTATTATCTTACCAGTTTTGTAGGCCATAAGTCTGTTGTGGGTCTCACTAGGCTAAAATGAAAGTATTGACAGGCATGTGTTCTTTTCTGGAAGTTGTAGGACAGAATCTGTTTCCTTGCCTTTCCCAGCTTCTAGAGGCTGCTGGCATTTCTTGCCCCATGGCTCCCTTCCAATTTTGAAGCTAGCAATAGGGTGTTGGGTCCTTCTCATGGGTATGACTTCAACCTCAGCCTTCATCATCACAACTTCTTCTCTTCTGCCTCCTTCCTCTACTTAAAAAAAAAAAAAAAATCCCTTGTGAATACATTGAACCCACCCAGATAATTCAGTGTTCATTTAAGGTGAGCTGATTAGACAACTTAATTCCATCAGCAACATTTATTCTCCCTTGCCATGTAACATAATATATTGCCGAGTACTAGGGATTAGGGTGTGGACATCTTTGGGGGGCCATTATTCTGTCTACCATACCTCCCTTCATCTCAGATTTCATTAAGAAGGGGCTAAGGTTGAGTCCTTGAACTGGATTAACAAAGGTTAGCTGATTTTGGCAGAAGTGAAAAGGATATTACTTGAATAAGTGGTCAGGAGTCTTACCCTAAGCCTGAGCGTTGTCCTTCATAGTCACTCTGCATGACTTCATGGGCATACTCTGCAGAATCAGGTCAGAACCAAGACATTCACTCTACAGCATTCCCAGAAGAGTGTCATAAATGAACTGCTCTTTTCTAACATAAGTATAGTAGTCCTAACAAGGAAAGAAATTTTTTTTACTGACTACACCCTCTTTGGTTCTCATCAATAAAGATATTATTATTCTTTATATAGATTTGCCTTTGAGAAG
Organism: Spilogale gracilis; assembly: GCA_004023965.1. NCBI lineage: Eukaryota > Metazoa > Chordata > Mammalia > Carnivora > Mephitidae > Spilogale > Spilogale gracilis. Next base: position 28,979 of record PITA01010740.1, on the reverse strand, counting down.
ACAATGCATACCCTGAGACAATGTTCAGTTATTCACTAAGTCTTGTTACCTGTGGGAGGGGAACCTCCTGTCTTTTGCTTCCTGACCAGATTTCAGCCTCAGAATACATGTTTGTCATGGTTTGGCTCCCTGAAGTCAGGTGGCCTGAAGTTGGATCCTGGCTTCCCTGATTACTCTCCAAGGGACTCCAAGCAGTGTAGGTAGCCTCTATCTACCTTCTGTGTAATATAGGAATAATAAGATACTCTCCCTTACTGTGGACTTTTGATGTGTGAGTGAAGTAATGCAGGTACAACATTAAGCACACCTCAGTGTATGTAGTAGGGATCATTAAAATGGAGCTGCAACTGATATTATTATTCATGATATTATAGTTAATTGAGCTCAATAACTTGAGGGATGTGCGTATAGCAGTAGTTGGAGTTCTGTTTCCTAATCTTGTCCTACCTAAGGGTTAACTTGCAGATATAAGCAAGCTCTCCCTTCCAATTTCCAGGGCATTGACTTCAAAGTTTTAGGCTCTCTACACCCTACAATTTGAATTTGTACTACTTTTGGTTCAACTGTGAAATTGTGGTATGAGAGTACTTACTTAGCCAGGCTTACTTTTTATATTTTCCCTTGCAGTCAGTTTGGCATTACAAAGATCTTAAAGCTGGTTTCACAGCCCATTGTATCAAAGGTTAGAGGTCAATTTCAAACATGGCAGGCATGGACAGCAGTAGCAGTTGGTACCTAGATCCAGTGTGAAGCATTTTAGAAACACTAACCTCAGTGGGGTGCTCAGATTAGTTCTGTTTTGAATTAGTCCCTCCAATCTGGGTGGTAAAATGCAAGCAGGGAAGTTAAATGAACTTATTCAAGTTTGGAAACAGAGAGCTTTTCGAAACTGATACTCATATGCAGAACATAAGCCTTACAGCTTTCCACTTCCTGCCCCCTCCTCTTAGCCTTCTCCGGAGTCAAATGCATTCTATGACATTTACAAATCTTCCATATCTAGAAGGAAATGATATTAAAGTACAATATTTGTGTATTTTTACCCTCTTTCTGGTCAATTTTGTTATTGGACAGAGGCATCAGGAGAAGAAGGGAAAAATCTTGTCCTGGGTCTTCTACTGATCCCCTCGGTGTTTACAAAGCCATCAGAAGTGGAGAAGATTGCAAAGACTTTCCCAGTCCAGCAGGAGTACTCTGGCAGCCTGGTGTTGGAGAGGGAACTGTGCACAACTGATGCTGAGTATTCACTTTCATATTTCTAAAGGTAGAATTTTCAGTAGCTGACACCATTTCCTCCACGAAGGCTCTAGGCTCCTATTATTGGCTCTGGCATCTTTCTAAGGTGGAAATGATACAGAAGGAAGACAAGAAAAAGGAGGAGAAGAAGGAAGAGGAGGAGGAGAAGAGCTAGAGAAGTAGAAGGACTAAAGGACTAAAGGGAGGAGAAAAATATGATTTATCCCAAATAATTGCTGAAGATAGACATGTCTCTTGGCAAAATTGAAACATCCCAAGATGTTTTTATTTCTATTATTATTTTTTCTTTTATGATAAGAAAACACTTCAAATATTTGAACAGTTTCAACCATAGCTGCATTAGAATACCAGGTAACCATGTCAGTGAGATGTATCTCCAATATTAATAGATGGGTGGTAAGGTAATCTAATTGCAAATGACTTCTTTTCCTTTGGTTTCCTTGCTCTGCAATGTAATGCTGAGCTTTTGAACTTATGATAAGGAAGATTATTCTATTATGGCTAAAAATCATACTGGTCCTTTATTGTTGAACTACCTATAAAACTAGACATCTTATTTGTTTGTCTTGTCAGTTTCCTGACTGGTAAAAGTTATTGTAAATTGTTTATCAAGGATTTTAAATTTCTCTCCTATCACTTGGCTAGGAGTAGCTTTCCAGTTGTTTTCTATTTTAGACTTTATGAATATGTCCACTTTATGAAACTAACAAATGTCTTTTTAACATTCTGGACAAAGTGTACTTATTTCATTATGTGACTTTTTCTATTCAGCATTGGCTATATCTATAGACAAAGACAAGTAAGAGGGTCAGGACTGTATTGCCTTAACATCCTGGCACATTGAATAGAATGTTGACCTATCTTGACCTTTAGAACTTATGCTAGAACATATAACAGTGCTCAGTCTAGGCTTTCAGTCAAACATTAAAAATTCTGAAAGGATATTTTGGAGGGTGTTACAGGTGTGTTACTGGCAAATTTCATGTAGTGTTATTCTACTGTTCTAAAGGGCATCCACTGGGAATGGTGAATCTCAGTGTTCCCTAGTAGCTTTTAAAGTCTCACCGGGGTAGGAAGTTGCAAAATATACATTTTTTTCTTATAGATATGAACAATATGTTCATGGAATCCTCAAACATACATTCAAATAAAATCATTAGAATATAGCTCATTTATTGATGTTCACTTTGAGAAATAAAAAGTTGGTGCCCATTGGACTTCTAGGTCTTTTCTTCTGTGGTTAGTTTTGATATCTCCAGGCAACTAGGGCCAATGAGTCTAAGTAGATAAGACAATCAGCATCCTTTCCTTTTCAGGTACTTAAGGATAAAGTACCTTGAAGAACCTCAAGGTTTAAAATATTTACCTTTGGGCAGTACCAGTTAGTTTTGCAAATCAAAATAAATTGACATAGATCCACTTTAATAGATATAAGATGTACTTAAAGTCATGTTGCATGTCATTCTAATTTGAAATATGCCTTTATGGGGCCAAATGGAAATCTTTCTCTGACAATATTCATATACAATATTCACTGATAGATTAATACTGAAAACTGTTTGTCTCTCAACAAGCAGTCCAGACTCTACCAGTCACAGACTATATTGAAACGGCTTGCCCCGGTTAGTAGCCTTTGATGCTTCTAGTTTATACGTTACTCTATTTTGACTTTTATGTCATTGAGAAAGGAATAGGATTTTGAAAAAAAAATCCCGGAGTAGTAACTCTTTTATGATCATCCCCAGATCCTCTAAGGTTGAATGTGAAAATTCTTTGATAGTTTAAGTCTATCTCACTTTTTGGTGGGATAAAAGATACTGTGTTGTTAATTCTACTTAAAAATTCTTCTGGACAATGAACTTGCAGAATGAAGCATCTTTTACTATGCTACTATATTTTAACTGAAACTCTTTGGTCCAGATACTAGTTTAGAATTTGTTGTAAATTATCTTGAGCCCCTACCTAATTGAAGGGGGGACAGGCTCCAGTACCATTTTCTAGTAGAAATTATTATTTTTCTTTTTTCATGATAATGGTATAAAGGTATGATAATAATAATAATAATAGTAATAATAGTAGTAGTAATAATAATAAACTCCAACTTTTTTCCTGATGTTTGGTTGGGCAATAGTGGTGGTACCCCTCCTCCTCAGGATGACTTGCCCTGGGAAGATTTCAAATAATGGGGGACACCCTAGGCAGCCATCTGTTTTGTGTCTGAATGGCTCTTTCTACAGCTATGCCCATTCATCACCAATGACACCCTTGATGACTGCAATTTAGAAGTTCCTCAAGGAACCCCTACTTCATGGTTTTTCACACTATACATGGTGAAGGACCAAGTTTTAATTTATTTCCAAGAAAAGACCTACAAACACAAGTCTGCTGGTTAGGTAATTCAATTGACTGAAAAGTTTCTAAAAACTTCCATTTTCTGTGTTTATGGCATTATGGACAGGCAATAAACAGTTTGAAGACCAGCACCAGTCTCTGGAGAAAACTTTAAATAGTACTGACCTAGGTACCCTAGTAGAAGGACATCTGAGTTTTACTCTCTGGACAAACAAGCATCTTGGTTGAGCCACGTGATGGAGACTGATATTCACAGTTAGCTCCGGTTGCTTTGTGAAGGAATTTTCTCTAACAATCTGGCATATCACTCTTCTCACAATCCAGTCAGGTTCCCTGAAATAAGGGCTTGTTTTACTGTCTTCCTCTGATGAGGAGGTATTTTCCTGCTCAGAGGATACCCTTTGGATTTCCTGTTTCATCATTCTTAAACTGTTAGAATTCAGGAATTTAGAGAATTTGGCAAAAGTTCTAAATTCCTCTGGAATTTTCCCATGTGACACAAGGACAAATATGCAATTGAGTGTCAGAAAGGAAAGGGGGTAAATATTTCCTGGGGGTAGGTATGTAAATCAAACATTAATAGGAATTCTAAGCTACATGTATTAGCTATCATTCATACTTAAACAATAAAACTTTTAGAGCCAGAGAACAATTGCACAATTTTAATACAGCAAGCTTCTTGCCTCCATATATGTGAAAACATTATATAAAAGGATGACAACAGCAGTGAAAACTCGATAGTAAACAAACCAGTTCTTGAGTTTTATTCTGCAAAACAAATACTGCAATGCTGTCTATCCAATGTTTGTTATTCCAGTTTTTTTTTTTAAGATTTTATTTATTTATTTGACAGAGAGAAACACAGCTAGGGAGGGAACACAAGCAGGAGGAATGAGAGAGGGAGAAGCAGGCTTCCCACTGAGCGGAGACCTAGGATAGAGCCCCACATCAGGGTCTCCAGGATCATGACCTAAGTTGAAGGTAATTGTTCAACCAACTGAGCCACCCAGGCATCCCAGTCCTGATTAATTCTTAACCAATTACATGAGCTTGGGCAATCCTTCTGCTCCAACTTTAGTTACCTGATCTGAAAGGTATATGAGCAGCAAGATATTGAAGGTCCCCCACAGTTCTATAAATTCCCTTTTTACTCCTTTTCCCTGTGAATAGCCATTCCACCAACCATTCCCCACACTCCCAATCTTCACAGTCATGTTTCAGCTCAAAAAGTGCTTCTTCTACCAGGACACTCAATACCTTGCCCCAACTTCTTACTGTTTTTCTGATCCCAAGGAGACATCACCACCTCGCGTCACCTTCTTTGACACTCTAAATCTTGGATTATATACCTCGCCTTGGGACTCCCCTAATATCCCTACCACTTTGTATGCACTGTGTGTAATTGTCTCTCTCACTTCACCAGATCAGGTACAGTTGATGGGAAGGAGCTTACCTTCACTGTCCCACAGCCTTAGCACTGGTCCTGGAATGAGAAGGAATGGAGTATGTATCTGGGGACTTAATGAAAAAGCACTTTTATTCATTCAGGAAATCAGTGAGCCCATATGATCATGAGGCTCCCTAAAAAAAACATGATGCAAGATTTCAGAACACTAGCTTTCTTTTTTATTTTCTTCTATAGGGACTAAAATAGCAACAAATATCCCCCGGATAAGCTTCTTCCATGTACAAGTTACTCTAGATAAGTTATTTATCTATGCATGTAGGAAAGTCTCATTTTGTTGAAAATCTTCTAAAATCATAGGTTGAAATTTATGTATTTCTCTCCTTTCACAACTTCTTAAGGTAAGGTGTTCTGATTCAAGGAAAGTGAGAACAGAAGTGACCTCACCATGGGTTGGATCAATCTTAACACCCCAATATCTCTGTTAGATCCTGCCTTAACCCATCCAAAAAGTCCATCTCTGCTCCATCCCTCTTTAAAAGTTTAGGTCAAAAAAAAGACCAACAAAGCTTCTTTGTATTGGAACTCTATCAATAACTACAGGGTACTGGATTGATTATTGGGTGTTCTATGAGAATTTCTCATTTTGCATCTACACCTTTTGAAGATGTAGAAATCCTACCATGGATTAATCTGCAAAGAATAAGTTGCATCCAAATAAGTTTCACAACATGAAAGACAAGTACATTTTTATATTTTGTTACTTGACAGAAATTATTTTTCTGGAATTTGACAAGAAAATTCTATTGATGTACCTTTCCTTAAAGAACATGAAAGTGGCTAAATGGTAATTGAGTATCATTAAGAATTGCTTACTTTAGGGGAGCCTGGGTGGCTCAGTTGGTTAAGCGACTGCCTGCAGCTCAGGTCATGATCCCGGAGAGCCGGGATCGAGCCTCACATCAGGCTCCCTGCTCGGTGGGAAGCCTGCTTCTCCCTCTCTCACTCCCCCTGCTTGTGTTCCCTCTCCCGTTGTATTTCTCTCTGTCAAATAAATAAATAAAATCTTAAAAAAGAAAAGAATTGCTTACTTTAATTGACTTTTTTTAATGATATTCCACTTGAAATTTCCCTTCCAATAAAAGATGTGATGTTTGTACACATCACCCTTGTCTACTAAGCTTTTTTTTTTCTTTTCCTTGGATTCTTCTGAGTTGACCAACTCCAAAATACTTTGCCTTAGGTTGAGCAAAACTGTCAAGTAAAAGCTCCTTATTTTTAAGTCAAAGATACACTTATTTAGGTGATAAAAATCCTGCCAATCAGTTTTCCTTATTATTCTAGAAATATATATGAGTTTAATTTTGTCAAATTCTCAGTAATCATAGAACAAGATTTGTCCTAACTGCTAAAAACAACTTAAGGAGGATTCCTCAAAGATTCACTAAGTCCGTGCCACCACTGAGTTCACAATAAAGAGAGCTAGGAGGAATAATAATAAGAGTAGAGAGGAAAAAGAGGTTACCAAAAAAAAAATTTTTTTTTAAGCTCTTCCAGTTGCACAATTAAGGCATATCTGGGGGGTGCCTGGGTGGCTTAGTCATTAAGCGTCTGCCTTAGGATCAGGTCATGATCCCAGAGTCCCAGGTTTGAGCTCCACATTGGACTTCCTGCAGGGCGAGAGGCCTATTTCTCCCTCTCTCACTCACTCCCTTTCTACTGGCTTATACTCTTTTCTTATAATCCTAAGGACATGGTCATTTTGCTCAAAGCTAAATTACACTGGAAAGAGCTGATAAAGAAAGGGAGAACAAGAAAGAAGATAAACCAAACAACAACAAAACAAGTCTAAATTTTTATTATAGATTGGTAGTCATAATACTAGTAGTCTAGAAAGAGTAGACTAAATTTTGAATTTTGTATTTAATAATGCAAACAAGTGTGTCATATGGTTTAGAAATAATGTAAAATAACTAAGATTGAAATATTATACCCTTTTCAAAAAAAGTTTTGAACCTCTACTTAATGAAACACAATGAGTGAGGTTTTAAGATTATTTATGTAGAAAACATCATTCCCTAATAATAACAGATAAATAGGGTATAAGAATACAATTGGAAATCTTGAGTAGACTATATTATCAAAGGAGAAAATATTCTTTGATGTTTGTCATACCATGTTGACTTTATAATCATTCTTCAGCCAGTCCTGAATACTATATCTAAGAATAGTACCATTTTCAGACCGCCTTTGCACTTGACCCAGAAATAGCCAGTAGCTTGAAGATGGCTTTAGGAACACCAAAAGCATTATATGCAGAGTCTAAACATTTTCAGGGAAGCAGTTAAAGGGAACTTATAATACTTCTGCTCAAGACAAATTAGTAAGTCAATGAGAAAAGCATTGATATTTAGTTGGAAAATTTTTTGAAGAACAAATGTATCCTAAGATGGAAAAAATGTAGTGGAAATACAATTGACTGAAACTTGATGTCAACTGAAAATCCTAGAGTAGCAAGTATATTTAGTATTTAGAGTACCAAGACAGATAGTAAACCCTATCAACGTAGTTAATGATTAATGTGGGGCCAGGCATGCAATTTTTTTAAAAGTCACACTGACATTGCAATATGCAGCCAGGATTGGGAACCAGTGCTCTAATGTAACCAAATGTATGTGTGCCTGTGTATGCAAACACTTGTAAAGAAAGATAATAGAAAAACTTTCAAAGGGGAATTTTGAAGAATGAATAGGAGCCACCCAGATGGAGAATTCACCCTAGATGGTATACACACATAGATGACTGGAAAAGGCAGCTGGGTTCTGGGAATTGGAGTGGAGGAAATAAAGCTGGAGGGACCAGAACATATCCAAAGTCTACAAAAGTTGAGGTGGTACTTAATCCACACACAATGAGGAACACTGAAGTGGGACAAGCAGATCTGTTTTTCTTGATATGAATAATTTCACCTAATGATATCATTTTTGTATTAGTATTTAATATCATATCTGATTACAGTTGACTGTCACTATTCTAGAAAAGAATTTTTCAAATAATTTTTTACGATAGTGTGATTGGCAGGGCAAAATTCCTCAAAGACCACTTTTTCTATTCATTCCCACCCTACAGAGGAAAAAAGAATAAAGTAATAAGAGGGAACATGTCACTGTATAAGCAAATTTTTGTGGTTTGCCTTAGCAGAGTTGTAGAGATGACTCATATTTGAATCACAATGTATATATGACTTCAAGTCAAGTGATTGCAAAATTATAGTCCTCCAGTACCATTGATAGAAGCATATATCACTGTACACTCTGGGGTTAACCAAATAATCCACAACAAAGTCCAATGTAAATGAAGAAGCTAAGTCAAAAGTAATTCATAAATAGAAGACATTTGGAAACCGTGGTCGTGTGAAGACCACATCAATAACCAAGTATGCTTCCTAAAATCTGCAGGAATTCCACAAGTTGTACTCAGAATTGTGCAGTCTTCTAGCATTACTGATGTAGGACCCTGAATTAGAGTCATCAGTAAGCTCTACTCAAATAAAAATTTAATTTTGCAAGTACACTATTTTAGTAACTTTAACTCACTCAATAGGTGGCCAATATGTGGTCACTGAATGTATATAAAGATGACAGTATGTGAATTATGCATCATTTAGCTGTAAAAACCAAAGAATGTACATTATCAGGAGACCTAATGTAGATTACAATCCATATTTTCAGAGCCACTACCAGAGAATCATTTATTACCAAGGTCCCAGCTGAGCTATCTACTGACAATTCTGGAATTTTATAGCTTTTTCAGCTAATGGGTTTTTTTCACTGTTTTTTAGAGAATATGGGAAAATGTACTGAGATTTGCCTGGAAACTAAGTCTGAGTAATTCCACATATTTCTACCTCCTCAATCCTGTCAAGGCCAAGGATTACTAAAAAGTTTCATCTCACAAGTAAAATCTGATGGATTTGTAACAGATGCCTGAGAGGCCATATTGAAACCAGAAAGGGGTATCTTGACTGATCAAGGATATTGGCCATGGGTGTTGAGCAATGGAAGGGGTAAAGCATGCCTTGATTTTCCCTTCTTGTTACAGGGTCTCTTAAACTTGAGGTAGGGCATGGATCATCTGTCACTTTGTTGAGCTATGTTTCTGGAATATTATTGGTTGAGTTTTGACTTCCTGCTTACTATGTCCAGACTCAGCTAGGGTTGTCAGATAAAGCACGGGATATTCAGCCACACCTGAAGGTCAGCTACACAACAAATACATTTTGGTTTTAGGTATGCCCCAAATATTGCAAGGGACACACTTCTACAAAAGATATTTATCTGAAATTCAGATTTAATTGGATAGCTTCAATTTTTGTTTGCTAAAGCTCGCATACTTAGTTCAGCATTTAGGACACATGTTAGTGTCCTAGTACCTGGATTTATAGGTCACCTACCTTGAACTTCCTCAGGGTTCAGCAAACTGACTGAGCCCCCAATAGTTTTGTGTATCCCAGAATGACCCATGGTAAATAAGCAAACTAATCCTGAATTACAAAAGTGTGATAAGTCCAAGAATGTAGAAAAAGGGAGTGGGGAAATGATTTGAAGGATTAGAGAGTCAGTGCAATGTGGGAGGCAGGAATGTTCAATATTTCAGGTTGGGATTAAGCTGTCCCTGGAGGAGGCTGAGGTAGGTAGAACCAGTTGGCCAGAGGTGACTCTTAGGGAGGGATTTAGGAGGAGAAAAGCACTGTGTCATTGCGTTGGTCCTTTCAAACTTCTGATGACTTTCACATCAGGAATTTCTTCAGTAGTGGGCGGGGGCAAGAACAAGGCATTTCCTGGGACTCAGGCTGGCACATGGCTGGGAATAGAAATTATAATTCTATGTGTGATTCTGAAATATGGTAGTGGTAATCTCTGGAGTCCCAAAAAAGCATTCTATAATAATATTCTTTTTTTTTTTTTAATGATTTTGTTCATTTATTTGACAGAGAGAAACACAGCCAGAGAGGGAACACTAGAAGGGGGAGTGAGAGAGGGAGAAGCAGGCTTCCCGCTGAGAAGGGAGCCCGATGTGGGTCTTGATCCCTGAACTCTGGGATCATGACCTGAGCCAAAGGCAGTCACTTAACCAACTGAGCCACCCAGGCGCCTCTATAATAATATTCTTAACACTTTCACAAGGAGGGAAGTGGAGAGAAATACACCTGTACACAGAGTGTCATGAAGGATTCTTTGTACTCTCTCTCTGTCTCTCCCTCTCTCTCTTTTTCATTCTATCTGGTTTCTTGGAGTAAAATCTGATTGTTGATATTTGTTTCAAATAAGGTGTGTGTGTGTGTGTGTGTGTGTGTGTGAGAGAGAGAGAGAGAGAGAGAGAGAGAGTGAGAGAGTGCAAAAAAGAACAACAGAAAGAGAGAGAGAATATGGTTTAAACCATTGTCATTTTCTGCAATGTTTCAGATGCACCCTAAGCTTTGTGTGGCGGAACAATGAAAAAGCTGAAAAACAGAGCTTAGCCAAAGATTAAATTTGTGACCAGCCATAGAAAGATTTACAGTTAGGCACTATGGTCAAAACTGATTTCCCCAGTGGTTTTATTAGATTTTCTGTACGCAGAAGAGTTACACTGAAATGTGGTGGATCTTTTTCATTCTGGTAAATGGCATGAAATCAAGAGTGTCTGATGGCTGTGATTTGGAATGGTGATTGAGTTCTGTATTATCCATCTGAGTTTGCAGTGAATGTTTGACTTTGAGCTTCTTAGAATTCAGCACAGTCCTTTCTTTTGCTTTATTGACATGTTTTATTAAGCACCGAAATACCTGCTGAACGCCCAAAGGATGGCAGGCAAAATGGGGTTAAAGATATTCATCTGATCACTTTCACATAAGGTCTAGATATTCAGCAATTTAGGATGAAATGTGCCTACTGGCTCCTGAATGAAGCTTCCGGTAAATGGGCTACACTGCCTTGGGTCCCAAGAACTCTCTGTGGTATTTTCTAAAATATAATGGTCATTTGTGCAATCCTTACTTCAAGATGAAGGCAGGGGAAACATTATGTGCCAGGCAGCTGGATTTCCTCTAAAGCATTTTCCCTTTTAAAGAAGCTTCCTCCTTTCACAGGTTTATAAACAGCCCTTCCTGTGATTTTGCAGCATCAAATATGGTGAGTGCCCCTGCCAGCTCACAGCACAGCCAGGTGCTAAGCATCTGCTGCAGTGAGCCAGTGTGTCTGCAAGCTGCGTGTGCCCGGTAGGTGTGTGATAGGCATTGTGGCATCGTCTGGGAAGCCAGGAGGCCGACGGCAACTCTCACAGGCAAGCCTCCCCAACTGCCCTTGCAGGGAGCAAGACTATCGCTTTCATATGAACTGCTGATGCTCTGCTTCTGCTTTGTTTTCCCTGCTAAGCCAATCTCAGTAGTATCAAAAGAAGCAGGAAGCTCAGCCTGGGTGGTGTGTTATTGCTTTGTGGCCAAGAGGTCCTGGAGGATATGACAGGGATCATTTCTCTTTTCCATGATGAACAAGAGTAATTTCCAATTTTTGGGGGGTACAATTTCCTTTTTTCATATAACTGTTAAATTTCATGGTAGGAAAAGAATAGTGATAGAAGATATTCTGGATAGAAGAACTTCTGAAGCCTGTGCAGGGATGTGTGTGTGTGTGTGTGTGTGTGTGTGTGTGTGTGTGTGTGTATGTGTAATGGAATGGGTTAGCAGTTAGTTCTTCTTCTAAGGGTAAAAAATTGTGGAAATCATCCCATAGCCATGATTACTAAATTCTGGATAGCCCACCTATTGTAAGTTACACAAAATTTAGATCAGTGAATAGCCGAGCAACTGTTCTACCTGAATAATTATGGATTTGATTTATAAATTGCATTAATAATTAGTAACCAAAGTCAGAATTGGTAATATCAAAATTAACCCTGTCTCATATTTGTGCATGATCCCACCCCAATTCAAGTGTATTTGAGGTGCACCTCATTTCATATGCTTCATATAATAGAAAAGTGTGTGTACCTTGAATTTTAATAAATTGAACTGGATTTTAACCTTATGATGGTGAGACAATGTATGGTAGTTGATATTTATGTAGTGATTATTATGTGCCATGCACGGTGCTAAGTACTTTGTGTGAATTTTCTAATTTTAATCTCCACAACAACCCCAGGATTTATCTACTATAATAATCGTCATTCGATCCCTATAGAAATTGCCCCAGAAATGTTAAACAATTCACTGTCAATAAATTAGCGATGAAGCTCAGATTTCAACTCAGGCGGTTGTACTCTTGGGTCTATACTATAATGGCAAAAAGTGATGTGGACATAGTTGTCATATAGGTAAACCTTAGACTAGGGTTCAGACTAGAAACAACTAGTTAATTCTGACTAGACAACTGGGTAGCTCATTTTGCCCTCATTGCCGAATCTCCCTCTTGTCCATGAAGTCAAACTCTATTATTCATCTCTATATTTTGAACTATAGTTAGCTTGGACACAGAAGGAGAAACATTCAGTAATGCTGTTGAATAAATGAGTAGGGTATTTATAAATATAAATTAGTTCTATAATGTTGTTTTTGTACTTTGCCATATGTAAGAGGTTAAGGTAACATCACTATAGTTATCAATGTTATCCTACTTATCTTTTAGGGTCTCTATACTGGTAGAGTGGTGGAAAAACGATTTTAGTCAACTTAGGTCTTCCTGTGCTTTTCATATATATTATAGCTATGTTTGGGGTGAACTGAAGGCCCTAACAAGGTGAAATGGACACTGGGGTACTCTGCCCAGATTCCCTTCTCAGCATGGAGGTATCCATTCCCCCAGGTGCCAAGAGTGTTGTCTATTGATAGCTCACAGCTTCATTCCACCCTGGAACTTGGCTTTGGTTGGTAAGAGATATCCCAGGTTACAGCCCTTCCCTGGGGCCAAGACACATCCAAGCATGATTGAAATGGGAGTACAAAGGCTCATCCCCCAAGCTTTAACTCGGGACAATTCTGAGAGTCCTTCCTGGCCCAGAGCTCCCTCAAGAATTGTCTGAGATCTCAGTTACCACTGTATTGCTTTTCACCTCCTTCCCTGTCCAAATCTGCTTCATTTACTTCTTTACCTGTGTTCCCAAATATATTTTCCAACAAACAAACCTCCAGCACACAATTCTCTCTTTCAGGGGATCTGACCTAAGGCAGTAGGTATTAGGAGGAAGCAGACTCTAAAAATGAAATTTGGAAGCTGGACTACTTGCCCCAAGGACTCAGTCACAGATGGGAACACAAGCAGTCGCTGGCATACCATGGCTGTGCTAGTATTCACATGTTCTCTAGGGATGAAATGGAGATGTGATCTCTGTAGAAGGGAATGCATTGGCTAGAACTATTTCTCAGGCATTTGAGAGGTACAGGGGGAGAATCCTATTTATAAGGACCATGGAATCAGATTGCTGCTGCTAGGTGCTCTGGATGTGTTGCAGAAAGTTGGGCGATTCATCACAAACTGAAGATGAAGTGTGAAGCTCAGAGGGCCACCTTGACTCCATATAATAAGACTTTTATTCCTTGTATTCAGAAGCCAGAAAAACCTGGTCATGAGGATAGGCCTTTATTATAAGTGTAGCAGATTTTTAGGTAAGGTTTAATTTCCAGCTCTGGCAAATGTGCTACGCCAAGGTTGAGGCCCTGGTTAGAAATGCATGAAACACTGAGACTTGATATGAAGTCATCTAAGTTGATGCACCCAAGAACCTTGAAACCCAAATTCTTATAAAACTTTATGCCTAGCGAACTGGCCTTCTCATTTCTGTTAGAGGATAGCGCTCTCTTTAGCTTGAAGACATTTCAGTAACCTCTAGCCTATAGGACAACATGCATCCTACCTGTCACAGTGTTCACTCTCACTTCCCTTCCTAGTCACCAAATTAGGACCAAGTTTTAATATAATCCAGCTGGGAAAATATTATCCTTCTAAGGAAGGAAAGAGGCTATGCTGATGTTGCTACATGGTCCAGGCAATATGTACCTGCAGGAAACGTGAGAGCCAATATGGGGATGATCCTGGAAGCACTGAAATATAAAATTGGACAAAGAAAAATTGATCACTATAAGAATACTTCCATGAACACAGAATTTATCACCTGACCAGAATTCTGGGAGACTGCTGGGATGGCTTTTATGAGTTTGAGAAAAAGAAATGGCCTATGCAAAATGAAATACAAATATTAGAATTTCTATGGAAGAGAATGGAGTAATGTATCAAAGGCTTAGAGGAGTGGGTACATAAGGGAAGCTGGAGAGCCCACCAATTAACTATGTTTGTGGGAAGATCTGGAATACCCCTCATTTACCAAAGTGGTGAATTTGATGGTGAGGTGCAGTCACATTGTTGGGAGTTCAGTAGTGGCTGTGTTCTGTATGCTGGGGCTAATGACAGGAGATGTTATAAATCTTGGCTTCCTAAGAGCAGAGGGGATTATAGGATTCCAAAATAATATAGACTGATTAAAACTTAACCTTTGAATGAAAGACGGTTTAATTTTTGTAAGAGGGTAAGGGTTGGGTAGCAGTGGAAAAGCCTGAAATGCATTGAGCTAGGTTGTAATAGAGTATAATATCCGAGGAGGGAGATAGACAGATAGTCAATAAAAATACTGCTTAATCTATGTAATCAAAAGAAGTCATGGGTGGATGATCAGGAGGCTGAGGGCAGCTATACCAAAGAAAGTCATAATTCCTCACCCAGTTTCTGGATCTGTAATCCTCATATTTGTTCCTTGGCTGTGAGGAATAGAACTGCCTTATCACATAATATTTAAGGCAAAAGAGAAATTTTTTGAAACCGTCCCTATAACCTACTCCACACCACAACCCCAGCTAAGAGATAAACAAAAAGCAGTGTCACATACCAGGAGAAATAGAAGATATTAATGCCACTTTAAAAGACTTAAAGTGTGCTTTTCTATCCAGACTTTATCCATCAGTTGGGTCCAAAAGAAAACAGATAGTAGGTCCTGGTGGATAAGAGTGCACTACTTCAAACTTCACCAAGTGAAAGTACCAAATGTGACTGCTGGGCCAGGTCAGTTACTTTGCTACTATAGATTAACACAGCCTAGGTACATGGTATGAAGTAATTAGCCTGGCGAGTGTTTTTTCCATCTTTATCAGGAAGGAGGTTCAGATGCAATCTGTATTTATGTGGGACAAAAAATAGCATACATTTATTATGCTTTCTCAGGGCTACTTAATCCACTTTTGTCATAATATAGTCCAAAGGGAGTGGACCATTTGGACAGCTGCAGAACCTAGTCTGTTATATTGATGAGGTAGTGTTAAAGCAATCAACAGCAGATATTTGAAGTTCTTTGTAACCTACACATGTTGCAGAGGATGAGAGAAATTGTACCATATTTCAAGAGCATGCCACATCAGTGAAGCCGTAGGCTTCCAATTGTCTAGAGGATGTGATAAAATCTCTCGCCAAGAAAAGGACAAAGTATTGCATCTTGCATCTGCTACCACTGAGAAGGAAGCACAATACTTGGTAGGCTTTGTTTCTTGCCACTGTATACCATGTTTGGAGATGCTATTCTTACCTATTTACTGGATAGGAATCTGACCTTAGCTGTGACAAGATACTTGCAGTGAAAGATGTATAATACCTTCAGTCCTTGATGCCATCTATCAACAGGCACCCATCATCCTGCCTCGTTCTTAGATACCATTTTTTATGGCACTATGAATATGTCCTCATTCCCACTTGCAAGTCCCTTATGTTTAGGGATGTCCTATGAAAGCACATGAGAATTATTTTGCTTTTTCTGTGCCATGCCAGAACATGACAACCCATAAAGCATTCTCTTGTTTTGCATGCCCAGGAGCTCCTACACTGTGAAGCCATTCTCATTCTTTTTATCTCTTTGATTTTGCTGCCTGTGTGCTGTTTTTAGGTTTCCTAGGATTGGGGTCTCTCTTGGGAGGCCAGTTGGCCCCTACGATTAGGACCAATTCACTTCTCTCTTCTCCCACTTCCTTTCACTTCCCTTCTTTCTTGACTAGGGAGAAGATATCAACTACTGGGGGCAGGTGCTGGTTGAAGAACTCACTTCTCAAATTCCAAGAATGACTAAAATCAGGAGCTTTTCAACTCCCTTAGGGTAGTCTTTTGAAATAGAAAAGAGAGTGAATGTCTTCAGCACCTTTGTTTTGGTCTGGCTATATGCCTGTCTCCCTTGAGATAATAAATGAAGAAGGCTTAGGTGGTTGGATTAGACAAATGATAAAAGATAAGGTACAGAAGTAGATACTCTTATCCATAAAAATATAATATCACTGCATCTAGCACTTTATTGTAGTGAATATCTACTTGCCCTATACAATTCTGTTAAGGTAACATCAATCTCTCTCTCTTAGTAAATCTAGGATCTAATACACTGTTCTGTTTGTGAGTGTTAATAATTGTTCTTCCTGTTATTAAAATTGTTAACAATAACCAATACACAAGATAATAAAATGCTTAATTTGAAATATAAATATTGACATTAAATTCTTAAAACTCAACATCAATAATATCAACCATACAGATGGGAATTTGTAGTCCTATTCTCATAGTTAACCGACTTAAGCTTTCTTTTATATTTTGAAACTTACAAGCATCTTTCTTAGTATCCACAGGAATCTATTTATAATGTTCACACACTTCAATGACTCACTGTAGTCAACACTTGTAAGTAAATATCTCACTTCCTGGTTAGATAATGAAATTTCATGAATGAAGCTGGTATTATGAATGAAAGGGTTGCCAAGGAGAGGAAACAACTATAATCCAGAATCCAAATACACCTTGTTCCTCCATTTATCCCTGAGATGAGTAAGGAAAGTGCCAAGGAGTTCTCAGCTAGTAACACTTTGGTTTTATCACTAGAAGGGAATACTTTTAAGAAAGTGCACATAAAACTAACAGTGATGTACCATGTCATGGTTCTTTAATTGTCAAAGATAAATTTGAAAATAATTTCTATGGGTTCAGGAAGTGGGCACTTCTCATTCAACAGGTGCGACTATATATTAGCCTGCTCTTTAAGAAGGAGCCTCAAAATATTTGTTTTTCCTTTGATTTGGTGATTTCATATTCAGGGATTTATCTTAAGAAAATGATTAAAGATTAAGCAAAGATTTATGTACAAAGATGCTTACAAAATATTTATTTATAATGTTGGAAAATTAGAACCAACCCAGTATTTGATAATGGAATATGGTCAAACAAATGATATCAGGGATATACTATGGAATAAAGTGCATCAGTTTAATTTTTGAAAACATTTTATGACATAGAAAATACTAATGACATGTTAAATGAAAATTACTGTATTTACAGAATCATCAGAATTTTATAAAAAAAGAATAGCTTTTCTGGGTGTGAAAAATTCTAGGAGGAACCAACCAGGCCAACACTTTGATCTTGGACGTCTGGTCTCCAGAACTGTAAGTACAATACATTGCCATTGTTTAAGGAAAAAAATAATTTCAGTAAGAAAATACATCAAAGTGTGATCAATGTTTTTCTTGAGGTAATAGAGTTAAGGAGAATTTTAATTTTTTCTTTATAATTTCTGTAGGTTCAAAATTGTCCACATTGGCTATGTGTTACTTATAATTATGAAGGAATAATCGAAGTCTTTTCATATAAGTGATATTTGTCCCTAGTGACAACATTGGTGCCTTTCATGGAGTGAGGAAGAAAACATTCTGTATGCACAGAATTCCATGCAATGATGGACACATCTGAAGTTTATTCCTACAAAGTGCCTTATCATTGTCTGTTCTAGTCTCAAAATCTTAGTCCTGGATTTCTTTGGCATGCATGTATTATGAGCATAGCATTTAAAGTTCAATCTTTTCCTTTGTAGGGTGTCAATGGAAGTTGATTTCTTTTGTTATTCTTTGATGCTTATTTACTAAAATGTTTCTTTCATAACTATGCATAATTCGGAAATTTCATTTTCTTCTTAGAAACAGCAAACATGTTAAGCTCTAAGCAAAGCATAGAATTTTGTGACCCGTAGGCTTTGTCAACTGCTGAGACATGAATTTTGACTTATACCCAGGCACATAGTTATGCGAAGGAATTTGAACATTATTTTGTGGAAGGAGAAGATGTCGACTTCCAGAGAAACAAGAATGGCAAGATCCTAGTTCCATATCTACCAAATTAGAAAAGGAATAATTATTTAGTGTGAACAGAAACTCATTCAGTGATGAGTGTAATGCAAGGTTGAAATGTTTAGTATTTCTCCAGGGAAATTGTTTTCTTCATCTGATCCTATATATCCCTTTTATTTTGATCCACTCCTTCTAAGATTTCTCCCAGCACAGGCTTTACATTGTGCAATGTAGAAAATAAATGAAAACAAAAAATGCCATAAAATAGCCATATGTGTTCTAGGGATACAGAAAAGAGATCCCCCCCTTTTCTTTATTCCCTCTGTCTCTACAACTCTCCCTTCCTCCCTTCCTTTTTTTCTTTTTCTTATTCTTACTCTCTTGCTTCTTTTTTTCCTTTCTGATTTAACTTTAAATAAAGTCTGATCCTACTTGTTCCTTTAGAGGTAAGAATATATAAATACCAAGTTTTAAAAACAGCACCTTAACGTGCATGAGCCATAACTGTTGTGATAGGAACCTTCTCTGCCATGTGAGATGGTATCTCCATTTGGAATTCAACTAGTGATGTGTTTGCTTGGATAAGGATATTGACAAAAAGAGTGTCTTTCCAATTTTTAGACTTTGCGATGCCTGGTGGCTGTTTTTTTAATGATTTACTCATTGTGGATTTAAAACCAGGGAATGTCTCGTTTCTTGTTTCTTTCAATAATTTTACTAAACATCTGTTAAGAGCTCCCAGGGGTATATTTTGCACAGGACTGAAAAATGACTGCTGGTGATGCTAAGAGCCTGCTACTTTCTGAATATGTAACACAGCTAATATGCATTATGATTTAATAAACCCATGAATGGATATTATATGGAGATTGCAGACCAGCTGTTTCCTCCTAAAATAAGCCAGAGGAGCAAGGCTGCAGCTAGAGGGATATGGGTTCAATATGAGGAACTAGAAGTTGCTAGGGAGATTTTCGAATCCCCTAGGAAGATCCTTACTTAGAACATTGAATGTTGTCAGCTCTGGCCTGTGATTTCCAAGTCTTACAAGTTAAAAAAAGAACAAAATATCGACTTGGATTTTAAACTTAGATGAAAATTGTTTTATTCACTGGAACAGGTTCTCAAGCAGTACTGAAAATAAGGACAAAATTTCCAATCAAAATTTCTGGAGTTAAGATAGGCCACGTTCACACTCTTCTTATTTGTCTC
The DNA here is from genome assembly GCA_004023965.1 of Spilogale gracilis. Taxonomy (NCBI): domain Eukaryota; kingdom Metazoa; phylum Chordata; class Mammalia; order Carnivora; family Mephitidae; genus Spilogale; species Spilogale gracilis. The sequence continues at coordinate 9,585 of PITA01010740.1, read as the reverse complement.
AACAGCAAAAACTGAATCCCCACAGGCTATAGAAGCAAATTCAGGTCTTGCACTAACCCCACCCATGGGACCCCCATAGACTCCTTGTCCATTACCCTGCTAACCAGAATAGTCCTGCCATAAGACTGAAGCAACAATGGACCCTTTAGTTGTTCTGTAATCTTCTAATGTCAAATGCTTTCTTGTGTAGTGTCTCATTTAATCTTCTCAATAATCCTATAAAACCGGCATAATTATGCCCATTTCCCAATGAGAAAAGAATTGGAGATTAACATATGCAAAATCATCCACTTTGTAAGTGGCAAAGCCAGGGAAATCAAGTCTTTTGGATGCTAGTTAAGGGTTCTTCCTACTACAGTTCAATAATTTTGATGCACTCATCATTTTTTCCCCCCAGAGGTGTTCCATCTTCTAACAATGTGGCTTATTCATTTGGAATGACCTTGGACATCCACCCCTCTAGGAAATTGCAAGGAGAATATTCATGCTGGAGCTTTCCAGAAAGTAGCTTTGATACTCATTCCTACTTAGCCATTCACTATACTCATGGATGGTCGGATTTTACTATTCATCAACAGTGTGACAAGTTATTTAACATATCTTGGTGTCCTCATCTATATAAATGGAAATAATAAAGCACCTACCTCAAAGGGATATTGTAAGGGAAAATTGAGTTCATGTATGCAAGGTGTATGGAACAGTCTTTGTTTGGAACGTAATAAGTGGAGTGAAAATATTGGTTAGTATTACAGATTTACTATCACCTCTAGACTCCAAGCTTGGCTTTCCTATGTGACAACAGAAAATTAACTAATTTGATAAAAGTTATCTATAAATGTACCTCTTTTTAAACCTTTGGAAGAATGTAGGGATGAATAAAAAAGCAGTGTCTGCCACCAGGAGACATGTTATTCAGTGGAGGAGATATGGAATATAGGTGCATTTCTATTGTCCAAGACACAATAAATAATATAAGATCAAAACACCAAAGGAAGGAGATATTCTTATCAGCTAGAAAGATATAATAAGATTTCTGGGAGTAGTATGACCTTGAATATATTGTTTGTCTTACATTTCCACAGGACTTGGTGCCTGCTACATAGAAGTTGTTCAGTGGTTAAGTATGAAGTGACTGAGTATGGCAGGTAGGGGTCAAGAGTTGGGAAAGCATCCTGGAAAGGCAAACAGTATAAGCCACACATGGAGGCATGGAAAGGATCCATTCAGGAAGTTAATGGCAGATGAATTCACAAGTTGGAGTAAATGAATAAAGAAATTATAAAGGTAAGTTTAGTCCTAGATATTGGATAGTCTTGCATGACATTCTGCAGATTTAAATTTTATGCTGTACAAGTGGAGGCAAGCAGAACATCAGATAGCTCCAAAAAGGATCTGGCATGATTGGAATATGGACTATAGAACCATGTATTTTATGGTTCAGAGGAACGTTTAGGACTGGTGGTCTGGTATCCAAATATTAACAGGACTACAGCTGCTCCTCTCATAAGGTTGCCAAGGAAAATTTCCATATGGGGGGTCAAAGAACAGTTTGTCCTCAACTTGTGAAAACTCTAGTAAGATAGGTTTGGAAGGTGGTATGTAGACTAGAAGCCAAAGGATCCTCTTTCTTATCCCTAAGTCTAGACACTAACCTAGGCACTATGCTCTTTCTGGACTTAAGGAAAGTATAGAAACTTTTGAGATTAGTGAACTGAAATGAACATGAAAGAGAAGCGATGAGCAGCACATTTGGATGACTCAATCTCCCCCCTGTGGGAAAAGTCCTGGACCACTTTGCCATGCCAGGTCCATAAAAGGAGAAAGCAAAAGAAAGTACCATACCCATGGGTCTGATCATTAATTCACAGTGAGCTTGCTCATTAGTAAATGTGGCCCAGGCACATGCCTGGGATGTGACACATTAAGTGAGTGTTCCTCTCTCTGCAGGGAAGAAAAAGAAGGCATAGGGAAAAGTAGCTGTTTGTCTTTTCAGAGACCTCCCCGAAAGGTGGCTTAAAGAGGAGAACCATTAGAAACAGAGAGAATTTGAGCTAGGTCTGAGTTAAAAGATATCAAAGATGGTCATGTTGAGGAAAGAGATGCAGGGGCCTTGAAACTGCATACCAGCTACCCATTACCTGTTGATTGGTATGATGGTGCTGCTGCCATTAACTGAGATAGCAATGAAGAGGCCACAATGACTTCTGTTCTTTCCTAGTTTTAGTGTAGCCTTTAAACAAAACACATCTGCTTATATTCTGAGGCTAAGCAGAACTACAAGTTAATCATAGGAAAAAAGGAAGGATCAAAACCACCTTTCTTTTTTTCCTAGAGAATAAAGAATAAGTAGGTAGAATTCTTCAGGAGGGAGGTAGACTTAGGGTGCTAGAACAAATGGCTGCTTGTTTCATAATTTTTGTGTGTGTGTCTCAGAGGATCTCAGAAAACATCTAAGAGGTGCTGAAAGCTTTTAGAACGATTATGTCAAAAAAAGTTGCAAAAGAAAGCAGTCATAGATATTACTCTCTGGGCAACATTTTCATAGCTGAGCAGAGAGCGTTTGCTCAGGGAATTGTTTTGGTATGTTGCAGAGAAGAAGAGTTTCCTCTTAAAGCCAATAATTGTATTTTAAAAAGAAGGAAAGGAGCAAACTGGTGATGCTAAACTCATGAAGAAAAAGACATTGTGTACCTTACCATTTCTTCTAGAATCACAGAAGGGAGCTACTGAGGGGTTAGGGTAAACAACTGAGATTAGAAATGATGAACATAGTTCACAGTCCAGATTAATATTCTAGGAAGACAAAAAACAAAACAAAACAAAACAAAAACCCAACCAGCCAACGAAAACAAAAAAAAACAAAACAAAACGCTGTGACAGAGAAGGGGCACAAACTCAGTGATTGCTAACAAATCATGTAATTTCAGAGAATACCATAGTTCATGAGGGTCAACTCCAAGCATAGATTAGAAGGCTCATGGGCTGTATACTTAGGCAACCATCAAAAGCAAGAATAGATAATGGCCAAGATATAAGTTGGTGGTTAAGAGAGGTGGGATGGTGGTGGTAAAAGTAGGGTTACAACTTTGGCTAGTGCCTGGGGGAAAATTCCTAGAGCCCAGTATAGAAATAGAAATATGGACCATGGTAAGGGACACTGTTTTCCTTTGGGCTCTTGTTAGGACAAAAATCAGTTCTCAAAATGGGTCACCTTGAGCCTTTATAAAAGAATAAGTGAACTCTTCATGTATGTACATAGAATGATCCCAGATTAAGCAAAAGGAATACAGAGTACTCAGTATACTATGCTAATAGTTGTGTAAAATAAAAGTTGTGTGGTTTAGAACTTCTGAAAGGAATCACAGGAATCTTTAATAGTGGTTGGTTGGTTAGTGGGAGAGGTTGTGATGAAGAAAAAATAAAGGTGGAAGGAAGACTTCAACTTATACTTACAAATTGTTATATGACCTATGGGAAAAAATTAAAGATATGCATTTTCAAAAGTGTGTGTTGCTTGGGGTTTTAATAGGAGAGTAAATGGGGTTGTATGCCTTAGAAAGGCTAGAGAATGAGGTGAGCAGTCATCTCACATCATGGAAGGAAATATTTTATCTTAATAAGTTGTTTCAAATATGCATCATACATAATCCATGCTTAATGTATAAGTTAAAAAAACTTGAACATAAAATCAAAAGTGTGATATGTCTAGATTAGAGACCCGTTTCTTTGGAGAACAGAAATCAGTCAAAACCTCTTGTTTTGGGGACTGTATGAATTTCTGATCCTATCTTTAGTGGTATGATTAAAATTCAGGAGCAAACCTAGAGGATGAATAACATCATAGATGGGAGTCTCTGGAGTAAATTCCATGTGTCAATAGCTTTGTGAGCAAGCTCATCCTAATGTCAGGTGTTTCTGTTTTGTTTTGTTTTCTAATTGGTATTAGCAATGTTTTGGTTTAAAAACACCAACAAATCAATGTAACCCAACAGCAACAACAACAAAAACCCAAACCCAACAATGCAAACCAGAAAAGAGAGACAGAGTTGATGGTAATAAGAAACACTCTATTTCACAGTTCTGCTCAGGACAAATTTTGCTCAAAACATTTTTCCTTTAAGTCCCAGCAGTTCACAATACCAATCCATGGTTCATTCAAAGACTTTCTCTTGCTGATAGCTCTCAACTGTGCCAGTGGGGAAACTGATTTTAGAGTGAAGGTGTGTGGTTTCTTACTATGAATGTAATTCCATCCAGAGTGATTGAAGGATTGATTTGGGCAAGTTATAGAACCGTGTTAATTGTAAATAGGTGTTGGGTTCCACTTTGGAAGAACTAGAAATTCTACTTAAGCACAGATTTATATTTGGGCCTTACTTTCTCAAGACAATGCTTAAACTTATGGTCAGTAAACACGTTTTAACACGGTAAAAAGAAATAAGTAATCAAAGAGAAAAAAATTAAAAACAAGGATTTTTATATTTAATCCTGATTCTGGCATTTCCTCCTTTTATTTTCATCCCTGCAACGTCAATGCATTCATTCTTATCATCTCAGAAATGGGGAGATCAGTGCTGCTTCACTTCAATGCTACTAGAAGAAACAACTTAAGAAATGTTATATTGGGGCACCTGGGGGGTACAGTCATTTGAGTATCTGACTGTTGGTTTTGGCTCAGGTCAGGGTCTTGAGATTGGGCCCCACTTTGAGCTCCATGCTCAGTGGGGAGTCTGCTTAAAGATTCTCTCTCTCTGCCTCTCTCCTCGCTCATGCTTGAAATAAATAAATAAATAGATAGATAAATAAATAAATAGACCTTACAAAAAAATAAGTGTTATTAAGTCATTCTGCATGGGTGAAATATTACAATTGTAATAAATTGTGTCGATGTAAAATGATCATTGATTTGATTTATTGATAACTCTTACATTCTTACCTGCTCTTTTAGATTATGTTCCCTTGATACATCAATTGTTATTCTTTTCTTTTTTTTAAATATTTATTTATTTATTTGAGAGAGAGAGAGAGAGAGAGAGAGAGAGGGAGGAGCAATCATGGGGTGGGGTCTGAGGGGAAGGAGAGAGAGGATCCTTAAGCAGACTCTTCGCGAAGTGTAGAAGCCAATGGGGGCTTCATCTCAAGGTCCTGAGATCATGCCCTGAGCCAAAATCAAGAGTCAGATGCTTAACTGACTGAGCCACCAAGGCACCTGTCTTAGCTGCTTTTTGGAGACACTGATTGCAATTGAACGAACAGTGTTCCTTTCCTTATTTATATTAAGTTTTTCCTTCCATTTTTAAACATCTCTTTTTTCATGTAAAGTGATCTTGGAGTCTTTTTCCTCTTTTCAGCTGTAAGAGAGATTCATGAAGAAGAATTTTTTTTTCCCAGTGCTCCAGTCTTATTTATAATGGTAAGTTCTTTAGAAATTTCCTAACTGATATTTCCAAGGGTTCATGATTAAATATTAATGTACTGGGGCTGAACTATCAAAGCTCAGTTTCTGAAGGAAAGAATCAAATGGTCCACAAACCAACAAATAAGGAGAGCTATTAAATACTCTGAAATTCTAGCTATTTATCATTGGTTCTTTGGTAATTGTGATTTATTGAGGAGAGTTACAATGCTCTGAGTTCATCAGGCCCCACTTTGATACTGTGGCCCAGGCTCACTGCTTCTGTTTGTAACATAAATCATGCCTGGACACCAAAGATTCCAGATCTGTTAAGCTTTAAGCTTTCGTTTTGTTTTGTTTTGCTTGTACTGTTGTATTCTTTGTGCTTCCTTATTAGGAAATTTTGATGTTATACTTCAATATTATTTCTCTTGAAAAAAAATGCAACCCAGAAATATTATTTGATATAAATGTTACTAGAAGACAGATGAGCTTCAGTTTCATGGCACTTGATCTCCCCTCCCTGTTTTTAAATTTTTCTTGGTGTCATTTGGAACCAGAATCACCTAACTTAAAGGCTGTTGTTTTTTGAAATCTTGACAGTGATAATTCATTCTTATTTGGGATAATTAAAAATTAGCATATTAAATATTGCTTTGTGAAGTCACAGTTTACTTTCTCTCTCTTTTTTGAAACAAAAAAATTTTTTTTTGAGAAAGAGAGCTCAAGTGGGGGTGCTTCTTATTTTTTTGATCAAACTATATTTTTATGTGCAGGTTCTTACAATAAAAATTATTTTAATAGCTATTTTTATCTTATTATTTGTAAAAGATTTATTTATTTATTTGAGGAAGAGAGAGAACACGCTGGCAATGGGAGTGGCAGGGGAGAGGGAGAGAGAGAATCGTAAGCAGACTCCTCACTGAATGTAGAGCCCCACCCAGGGCTCAATCTGATCCCACCACTCTGAGATCCTGATCTGAGCCAAAATCAAGAGTCTCGCCACTTAACCAACGGAACCAGCCCGACACCTCCTTAATAACTTTATTTAAAACAGGATAAGGAATCAGTCCCTTTCAGTTCCCTTCTCATGTTAATTTTCTTCTTGGTACTTAACAGTTTATCACCATTTAACATCATACACACACACACACACACACACACACACACACACACACCCCACTTATTTATCTTCATTTTCTGTTTCTCTTCAATGATTGTAAATTGCACATCAAAGATTTTTTCTGTTTTTATCTGTTTTACTCTTGTGTCTATTATGTGTCTTTCACCTAGTAAAAACATAACAAATATTTGTTAAATGAATAATCCACATGTATTTCCATACATAGTTTCTAGACATTTTTTTTTCACTTTGTCTATTGCCAGAAAAACAGGACCAATGCTTGCTTCCCACTTCACATTGTCTGTACTATAAAGCTGGAAATCTATGCATAGAATTATAATTCAACAAAAACAAATTCTTAAAAAAAAACAATAATTACATGAAGACTAAATTTTGTCCTTGCCAAGTACATTCTATATGTGTTAAATACAAGTTTTTCTTGGAAGGGAATTAAGAAAAAAAATCCATAAGAAGATATTTAAATTAGCTTGAATGCAAAAAGTCAACCTCATGTTTCTGATGAATAAAAAAGGTAGCATTTTTCAACAAAAAAACATGATTCCATGGGTATACAATTTAATAATCTCACAAAAAAGGCTTCTTATTTTTTTTCTCAGTTTTCATTAAGGAAGAGGAAAGAAATTTTCTCTATTTTTGACCACCATACTTCTTTATATTTCGCCTATGAAGTAGGAGGAAAATATTTAGTAGTTACATGAGTTGAAATTTCCATAAATTTCACTTTTTTTTTCAGGACAACTTTAGCTTTTTGAGTGCCAAGCACCCCTTCCCTTTCTTCTGTTAAATTAGGTTAAACTCAGGAGAAAGAACATGTTGAGAAGCATTTCTTGCTTTCCAGTACATAAAAGTAAATATTGGTCAATGTTTCAAACAGGATGGGGTTGCCTGGTGAAGCATTTTCTTTTACAGAAAAACATGGCATCTACTGTTCACAAGAATGGCAAGCAGAACAACAAAGAGAACTAACAAGCAAGCTGTCAAGACTTAATAAGAATTTGAATGACCTTTCCCTCTTAGAGGAAAGGGTTACTGATCCAGAACATGTCATTGACACTAACAAGAAAGAAAAATGAATATATGAGGTTGGGAAAGTAAATTTTAGGTCAGGTAAATAGAAGCCACCTGTTCTTCCCAATTTATAGTTTATGAAATAAACTCCAAGTGTTAGAAATCCCAGATTATAGGAAGCTATTTTTTTTTTGCATCAAATGAACCCGAAGCAATAATTTCCCTTTCTGAAACACATCTCCTCCATTCATTTTCTCATTCATTAATTCCTTTTGTCCAATAGCTCATCGTCTATTAGATCAACCTGGAAATAATTACAGTAGTATGAAAAATGCCCTATAAAAGTGTGAGCAAGGCACAGAGAAGGATTTGGTTAGCTCTGCCTGAGAATTTAGACAAGACTTTTGTCAGAAAGTGACATTTGAACCGTGTTTTAAAGAATAAGGAGGATTTTTCTAGCAAGACAACATGGAAGGAACATATTAAACAAAAGGAAATGGCATTTTCAAAGCAATCAAGATGAAAAACAGGAAATCAAAAACATGTAAGTCCCTGCCTTATTCACAAAGCAGGATTGCTAGGCCATATTCCTGAATGCTAATATCTCAAATGTAACAATTACATACCTGCTTTTCATGTCTAGCCTAGCAGAGTTCCTTATAAACCAGATTTAAATGACTGACTCCAGAGTGTGGGAGACATATTTTCAATGGAAATCATTTGCTTGAATCACTATGGTGAAGAAATGTGCTCACGGACTGGCTTGTTACATAGTCTTCATGTTCTGTGAGCATTTCCAGGATACCTATTCATAATGATCGGTTCTCTTGTGGGTGAAATGCTGCTGTTTTCCCATTACTGGTGATGGAATGTCTTGATTAATATCTCTCACTTTTCTTCATTCTACCTCCTGGGTGTTTTGGCCATGACTTCATGGGAATTCAACGGTTGCTTAGTAGAAATATTTGTGCAGTTAGGGGAGCTCATATATTCTTTTGAAACAGATATTTGTTTGCTCCTTTCACTCCTTCTGGCCTCTTGCCTCCTTTCTTAGCTGCCTTCACCTTCTTATCATTCTCCCAAAAGGAGTTAAGACTTTTTCATGCCATGATCTTGATACATTTTTCTTAATCCTCATCATTTACTCAATATGGTGTATATTATAAAATCAAATAACTATTCCAATTCAGGTTATTCTTGCTTAATACTTTAAATAAATGTACAATCATTTGAGTCCTAAGGTTATAATAGCATTATTTTATTGTGTAGAAGTAATAATAATACTTCCTGTTTTTATGATAAAAATGTTTTCTATTTGACGATATTATATTTGACCTAATCCATTTTTACGAATTAGTGTAACATTGTGAAAAATTATAATATTTAATGAAATAGAATATTAACCTTTACATGTAGCTTTTAGGTAATAGTTATATGTAGGCAATGAAAAAGGAAAAAGCACTATTATACAGAGACTTCTATTTTCCTGTTTGTATTTATCACATATAAATATAAATCATGACAATTATTACTTATTCCCATAAACATTAATTTCTATAAGTGAATCATTTGTATTTTCACTTTTCTTGCACATGCGTAAAATATTTGAAACAGACTATAGCCAACATATTAACTACCAACTTAGCCAAAAAAAAAGAAAGAAAAGAAACTTTCTCAAAATACAGACTTAAAGATTCTTAAGTCTTTATGCTTTTAAAACTATAGTTGACTCTTGAAAACATAGGGGTTAGAGGCACCAACCTCCCCTCTTTCCACCAGTGTAGTCAAAAATCTGCCATATACACCCCAATGTTCATCGCAGCAATGGCCACAATTGCTAAACTGTGGAAAGAGCCAAGGTGCCCATCAACAGATGAATGGATAAAGAAGATGTGGTACATATATAAAATGGAATACTATGCCTCCGTCAGAAAGGATGAATACCCAACTTTTGTAGCAACATGGACTGGACTGGAAGAGATTATGCTGAGTGAAATAAGCCAAGAAGAGAAAGTCAAGTATCGCATGGTCTCACTTA
>PITA01010739.1:43235-70371 GCA_004023965.1 Spilogale gracilis | reverse complement strand
GCAGTATGGGAAGGCGTAGTGGCACAGAGAAGGAATGGCAAACTGAGAGCACTTATCGGATAAGTGGCTGGAGGTGCCAATCATGGTGAAGGCAGCTGGAAAACAGACACAGTTATTAACTCCCAGGGGCCAGGGTTTATCTCCTTCGGTTATCTAATCAACAGATATCAGATATAAACACACACTGGAAGGAATCCGCTGCACTCAAGCAGACAAGGCCCAGAGGAGATTCAGTTCAGCTGTCCAAGAGACTTACTTTCACTAGCTTGAAAAAAAATCATTTTGACTACAAAGTTAAAAAAACAGGATTAAGTTACATATGTACCATTTCTTAATAAAAAGAATTAATTAAGTTAAAGCACAATATATTTTTCATTTTTACTACAAAGCAACAGAACTTTGTGTTTCATCCGGTACTTTTTATGAGTTTTATGAAGCTTCTAAAGTATTCGACAGCTGCGGGGCAGAACTTGCTGTCCAAGGTGGATGAGCCTGATCACTGGATTTAGTTTTGCGTCCTACTCTGAGATGGATGACTCTGAGTAACTTGTTTAATTTCTTTGTGCCTTGGATACTTCCTATTCCATCTTCTAAAAATGAAGCGGTTCTCTTGGAAGTTCTCGAAAAGCACAACTCAGTCATTCTAGGGTATGTGTTAGTGGTCACGTGGCCTGACTTCTTCTTCAGAAAGAGTACCTGTCTCTCTCTGCATTGATAAGGAGCCTGCACCCCACTAGACAGTCTGGGGGTGTCTCTGGTACACTGTTTCTCAATGGATGCTCCTCAGAATATTCATTCTGAAGAATATTCATAGTGTTTCAGAAACTAGGGCTCCAGAGCCCAACACGTTAGGGAAATGTCAGGTTAAACAAAATTAAGTGGTTTTCTTTAACTGCAGTATTTTCCAGTAAGCCAATGTCCATTGAAAATGTCTAAGGATTCTTGTAAGTGGGTGATGAAACATTTACATCAGAACTCATGTTTATTTTTATGAATACTTAGTAAAAAATATGTCAAAATGTTCTTATATTAGGTTGTAATGTGCCTTCAACAGCCCCTCTCCATAGTCCTGCTTCTGTCCTCTGGCGTTTCAGAGTCCTTCCTTCTGAAAGTTATTTAGCAAGTGACAACTCCAGCTTTCCCTAGTTGCTTCTCCAGGTTAAATAGCTCCCCAGGCCTCCTCTTAGTTCCTTCATAGTCCTCATAGGACATAAGTTCTAGACTCTTTGCTATTCTGTGTTTGTTCAACCCTAAGGTTGCCATGTAAACTACAAGGCATTTGGTTACATTTACAATTTCAGGTAAACATTTGGAACATACTTATACTAAAATATCCATTGTTTACAGGAAATTCAAACGTAACTGGGTGTCCTGTATTTTTATTTGCTAAACCTGGCAACCTTACTAGAATCCCACAAGGGCAATTTTAATGGCTTGCAAGGGTACGTGGCAACGGGGCACAACTACACTCACGGAAGAAACGCAGGCTGCTGGAAACACTGGAACCAGGTTGCAACGTCGCACAAGGTGGCCTGCACACTGCTTTGCTCATGTGCACCAGAAAGTGCAACACTATTAGATTTCCATTAAAAAATACTTTTGATTCAGAAAAGTGAAGGGGTGAAATAGAGAAAGCGAGAGCAGGAAGAGACATTATCATCTTGCCTTATCACTCAGGTCACCAATGCAGAGAGAGATTTTCAGGAAGAGCAAGAGATTTCCCTAAAGTCATAGTAATGGTGCCCAGAATTCTAGACTCTAAATTGATTTAGAGTTCACATGACTTTCAGTCTGTGCGATGCTATCTCCTACAGTAAGCCCTCTGAGGGCAGAGACGTAAGCTGGCTTATTCACCCCACCGGCAGATCCCCAGCACCCCGTCCAGTTCCCGGTGTGCCCCAAACACAAATATAATCTATATCAAGTGTCTGAATGAATGCAAGACTTTTCAGAGCACCCTTTTTCGCTAGGAGCAAAAACCTTCAATAAAGTATTATAGTGTTCATTCGGAAAACAGAGATCACATCTCCTGCTTCTTTGTGGTCCTGCTCCTGACCCCTATGCCTAGCCCAATCCCTTCTCAAGAGAGGAGCTCAAGAAAACGTTTAGGGAGAAAAAGATTCGTTATGCAACGAATCAATACAATTTCACTGGTGGTACCTACCTGTGATCTGATTTTCTATTTCCCCTTGCATGTGCAAAGACTCCATATAGACAGTGCGGTTGCCAATAAATCTTGCACATGCAATCCCTCTGTATGGCTGACAGAATCCATCTTCTTCATACTCATCTCTAAAAACAGAACAGAGAGAGACATTAGCTGGTGCAGTACGGTTACATCCAGTTGGTTCTGATTGTGTGCTGCCCGAAAGAGTCGCTAGGGGGAGAAGCTGAGCACAGGATCCCCAAGGCTGGGCTAAGGAAGTCAGGCTTTTCCTCCGTTCCATCCATCACTTAAAACATCTGCTGGTCACGTTGGTCAAGTTTCCTTCACCCCCAGAAAATCATTCCGAAGCGCAAAATCATCCTTAAATAGGGGAGAAAGCACTTTTATTTTCGCAGCTGGTGGTGGGCTGAAAGATGATGTAGTTATAAAAGTAAAGAGGAAATGAGTTGGGAATCTGGGCACATGTTCTACAGTTTTGTTTTTTTTGTTGTTTTTAAGCACAGATTATTTCTGCTTTATTTGCTACAAAGGCGTGGGCGCCTTATCCACAAGATACACTTCAACTGCTGTGTCAGTTAGGGGCTCCAGGGGGTGAGGAGCTGGGTGTGGCTGGAAAGAAACCAGAGGGCAGAGGAGTTATGTGGCTCCTCATTGCTTAAGACCCATTATCTCCACCCTGCAGAGAGAGGTCCAGGCAACCCGGGGACTGCACAATTTCAAATGAGTCACCAAATCCCAGGAACGCTAGAGAATGTGTCAAAGAAAACTGCCTTCCTGATCCCCGAAAACTTTAAAAATATCTTTAAAAAATTTGTGGCCTCCAAATTATAATCATAAAAAAGTAGGGGGAATAGATTTTATTCCGAACACAAGGGGATGCCAGATAGTGTGGTTAGGGTCAGTGTGGTAAATCTGGAGGTCGAAGGCTGGAGGGTGGGACCCAAGATGACAGCTTCCATTTGAAAAGATAAAGCCTGTAATATCCCACAAGGGCCTACCATAAGCACAAGACACCAGAGTACAGAATATCCAGCTGGTTCTCAAAAGCAGACCACAGCCAAACAAAAGGCCACCTGCCACGCTTCTGGGCTGACTTCAGCACGGTTGTTCCTCCTTCGTTAACCTGGCTGGAATCTGTACATTGCCTGAATAAAAAAGATCATTTTCCTTTTTGCTTTCTTTGGAGTTGAAGTACTTTAGAGCAAAAGTCAGAAGGAAATTGTCTTCCTGGGTTTAATGTTTGCATGTCCTTAGCCAATCTCTCTGAGTCCTCCAAGCTATCGTTTTCTTATCTATAATATGAAGATTATCATTGACCTCTCTACCCTATAAGTGAGAACCCCTATCAAATAATGTAAACGTTCTTACAAAGTGCTACTCAGAGGTAACACATGCTAATTACTGAAGTATTTAGGTATTTATGATTACCAAAGAAGACATTTATTTAAAGGACAATTATTTACGAAGCTCCTATTCTGTAAAATCGACTGCAGTCAGTCTCATGGCCCTAGACTTCCCCTTGGGGGGGGGGGGTCAGTGTAAAAAACCAGGTGAAAAGAATCTGATAAAGCTGATCATTAAAAGACCAGCGTCCAGCAGCTCTCTACTCCCTATTCACTCTAACAGTCTTTTTGGAGGTGAAGATGGAGTGGAAGTATCTTCAGTTTAGTTCCTAAAAGTTTGTATTGCAAAGCTCTTAAAAACTTAACCTTTAAGTATACATACAAACATATCACATACCTGACATGAAGACATTGAAATTTTAATGTTGTAAAATCCTGCAAGCACTCCACATGTTTACTTTCATAAATCCTAGAGTAATGTTGAAGCCTTTTTGGCTTAAATTTTACTTGGGTTGTAAAATTAACCCCACTTTTATTGGGTAACTAATACCGTAAACCTATGGGGAGAAAGAAGTTTCTCGATGACCTAGTCTTGGATCCTGGAAACCAAAGTGCTAAGACCAGAATGCACTTCTACACCACCCCCTTCTATTATAGATGAGGTTCCCCTATCCCCAGGCATTAGCAGAGTCCTGGACTTTTAAGGTGTCCTTATGAGAACACTCCTTCCTCCCCCACATTAAACTCTTAAGGCCTCAGTTTATATCTCTGGGGAGGACAAAGGCCTGGAATTACCCCCAGATATAAATCCCCAACCAACTGGGAGTTCCCATATTTTATGTGTGGGGCTTAGGCTAAACTTCTTACCACCTTTCCAGTTCAAGACTCTAAAAAGACTCTTTGAATACTTTTTTTTGTCCATAATAAAAAGGAACACAGTTCCTTGGCTGCATATTTCTTATCAAGGGCTTTGAGCTGCAGGTGTATTGAATTTTTGACTGTGCCCCAAATTCCTGATCTTCTGACCAGTCTCTTAGGGACAGAGAGAAAAAGCAAAACAAAACAAAACTGTGTAATGTCACCTGTGAGGGAGTAGTTCCCAGCCCTGGCTGCTCCGAAGAATCTCCTCAGAACGCTTTTGAAAATACCAATGCGTAAGCCCCACCTCAGACCTATTAAATCGTACTCTTTGGGGATGCAGCAGAGGCAGACATGCTTTCTAAAAAGCTCTCAGGTGGTTTGAGTGTGGTTGAGAGCCACAGCACTAGAAAAACAAACCTCTATTAAGTATCTGCTCCTCTCTGTGCTGGGTAAAATATGCTAAGTGCTTTCTTCCAAGTAGCCCCTTATGTGGTATTATTATCCTTATTTTACAGAGGGAGAGATCAGGTTCAGAGAAATAAATAGCTCCAATTTACAAAGCCAGTTCTTGGTGGTGCCGGAATTGAAACTTAAAAGTACAAGCTTAAGCCATTACCCTATGCTGTGGATCTATAATGATGTTACTCTTTTCAGTATTATTTTTAATTAGATCAGCCCAATTATAAATAAGACTTTCAAATGAGGCTTTACTCTGTACCAGGAACTGTTAAATTTCACTTACATATAAAATTGATACTAAATCATTTAATCCTGACAACAATCTTATAAAAAAGGGGAAGGTGTACTCATTCCCATTTTACAGATGAGAAAACTGAGGGTCAGAAAGAGCAAAGAATTTGTCTAGATTTACACAGCAAGTAGAGAAGCTAGATTTGCCCAAAACTAGCGCTTGTAACCAGAGTATACAGCCTCCCTCCGAATGGTTTATGAAGGTTTTTGTACTGCTTATAGGGGCTTTCTGCTGTGAAGATGCCTTGGTACCTGCTGGGTGGCAAAAGGTTTTCTTTGGAACGTGGAGTCACAGTCACCTTTCACGCTTTCCATTATTCCTGCTGGCTTTGGGCTGGAGGGGAAGCAATGCACTTCCAACATTCATCAGCTCTATGTTTTTCTCCAGCTCACGCTTCTTTCATCATTAATTTTGCTGAGCAAACTTAAAAACATGGAGCACATGGCGGCAAAAGCCAAGGGTACTTGCTGTGAGCGTGCCCAAGGCTGCGTTCTTTCTATAGAGAAGAGGATGCACTGTGAAAGGGCACGTGGAATTCTGCACTGACACGTACCAGCAACCTCACTGCGACATTAAGAAGCAAGGATGTGATGGGGACTCATGTTGTCTAACTCATAAAGTAATTTAGTTACCATGTTGCCAAACCCAATAGCCTTCCACCTCTAGGGTCTCCCCAAGGAGCTGATGAGGGATGGTCATACAGGGCTAACTAAGAGTGACCATGACAAATATGGCCGCAGTAGGGGTATCTACCCAGGATCCACTGGAGACCAATGAAAAGGGAAATGCTGCCAGTGCAAGTCACAATCCAAGGGGTTTTACAGTGACAGTGAAAATCAAGAGCTACAAATTTCTGGGCCAACTTCTCAAGCCAGTTGACTAAAGCAGAGAACTCTGCTGATGTGGAAAAGCACATTGCATGGTAGGGAGCATGTGGATATTATCTGTGGTTTTGTGAGCAGGGAGAAGGAGAGGAGGAGAAAGAATGTGTGGGAAGGTGGGGTAGGGAAAATGAAAAGCTATAGAATATCCCTAACCAATGCCTAAATGGGGTTGTGCCAATTTTGGACCTTGAGAGGCCCAAGACATCTCTCCTCAGAGCTTTCAAGGAGAGTCTCTGGAGAGCCTGCCTTAATGTAAGGGACAGAAGAGAGAGCACCAGTTGTCCTGGATATGTGATTTAAAAAGAAACCCTGAAATATGACTGGAAAAAAAATGGAAAAATTCAAATAAAGTCTGTAAATTAGTTTGTATCATACCAAAGATAATTTATTACCCATTTTTTTTTTTTTAAATGCAGGTGCCATGCCCAGTGTGGAGTTTAACGCGGGGCTTGAACTCACGACCCTGAGATGGAGACCTGAGCTGAGACAAAGAGTCAGCCGCTTAACCTACTCAGCCACCCAGACGCCCCAATAATCTCTTACTTTTGTTCATCATACTATGTTTATGCAAGACATGAACATTAGAGGAATGGGGTGAAGGTCACATAAAAATTCTCTGTACTATTTTTGCAACTTTTCTTAAGGATAAAAAATATTTCAAAACAAAAAGTAAAAAAAATATCTTACAGGATGGGAACTTTTATTGTGTCTGGACAGAACTGGAAATGCTATGGGGTGAGGGGGCCAGGAAGGCCGTCAGGTGACCTCATTTAATTTTTATGACAAACCTTATAACACTCCCTCCTGGCCTATTCCTGGATGGCGGGATTCCCTTCACTAACAATTTGCTTACTTGTTTGAGGCTTGGCCTACTTCTAAATTCAAACACTTCCAGGAGAGATGACCTATTTGGTCAGGAAGCCCTTAGTGCAGATTGATTTTTGCTAACTGCTGTGGGCACTTTCATCTTTACTGGAAGCTGTCTGACGATGAAGGTAGAGGCAATGGACGAGAGGTCTGCGCTGGAAAAAGAAGGCAACCTTCCCTGACTTGACAGTTAGGTCTGGGCCCAGCTTCGTGCCAGGATGACCGAGAAGGCAGGCTGGGATGGAGGGTGTGGGACTCACCAGTACAGCGTATCTCTGTCATCTGGTTCATCGTTCACTTTGTCACAAGGTGATCTTTTCTAACACAGACCCAATCAGTTCATTTCCTGCCTAAAATCATAGTTTCCCACTCACTTTAGTCTCCTGACTGCAACCTCCAAGGGCCTTCATCATCCAGTCCCTGCCCATTTTTCCACCTTGCTCCTGCCAGTCATACCTATGAACCCGATCATACTAGTGACATGAATGACCTTCGCTGTTCCTCTGGCTTGGCTTACTCTCTTCCTGAGGCCTAGAAGGCCTTCCACCCTCTTCTCCACCTTGTGAATGCCTTCTTGTGTTCAAGATCCAGACGTTAAGAGCTCCACAAAAGTTTGTCACTGACCTCCCTGCAAGCCAGAATCATTATCCCCCATTGCACCCATCCCGCACATCTCTGACCCCACGCTCTGCTTGCCTGTTTAGTGTGCATCTCACCCAAGTCTAAGGCAAGGACCATGTCTCATTCAACTTCCCACCTTGAGGTCCCCCATACAATGCATAACTCAGGAACCCTGTTGAACGAAGGTAAGGGGGCTGCCAAGAACCATCACTCCGATCTTCAGAAGTAGAAAAGAAGGCTTGCTGCCTGATGGAGGAACACCTGAAACAGATGTCACAGATGTGGGGCTGTGCCAGGCTAGCCCCCTGACACGCCTCAACCACCCTCCACACTGGAAGCCACTTTCTTTCTCATCTGATTTCACACAGGAGAACGGGCAAGCCTAGTGCACCTATGGGTGAGTTAGGCCTTAAAAAATTTCCCGTTGGGGTAATAATAAGACCAGTTAAAATGCACACCTCTCCTTAGTGGGAAGGGAATGTAAAAGTACTTTGCTAACTATAAAATCTTACTCAAACAAAAAAAAATTATAAAAAGGTACTCAAACAAATACTTTAAGACAAATGTTCACAGTAGCACTATTCATAATAGCCAAAAAGTGGAAATAATCCCCAAATGCTCATCAACAGGTGAAGGGATACATGAAATGTGGTAGGAATACCCAACAGAATATTATTCAGCTATAAAAAGAGGAATGAATTACTGACATGCTACAACATGGAAGAATTTTTAGAATGTTATATTAAGGGAAATCAGCCAGACAAGAAAGGCCACATATTTTAATGATCCTCTTTATATAAATTATCCAGAGTAGATAAATTCATAGAGGCAGAAAGCAGACTGGTGGTTACCAGGTGCGGGGGAAAGGAGGAAGAAACAGGGAGTAACTACTCAATGGGTATAGTTTCATTTTGCTATGATGAAGGTATTTTGATACCAGAGAAGAGGTCACAGTTAAACAACATTGTGGATGTGTTAACTGCTACCCATTGGCCACTTTAAAATGGTTAATTTCCATGCTATGTGAATTTCACTGCAATTAAAAAAAATTATTTTATATACTCAAGGGACAAGGTTGATGGACCTGGGGAAAGGGCCAATGGTTGGGATTTCCACCTTCAAATCTGGGGAGAAATTTTGGGGATGGCTTTGCGGGATGCTTACAAGCAGACTGAGCAGGCAATTCACACAGTCTCCGCAGGTTTCTTTGTTCTGATTCTTGTGGCTCTTCATGAGTATATCAGAGAGAGTGGCCGCCATGGCAGTGGCCTCACACATGCAGATGGCAATGAAGGAAATAATTCACCACTTGTGAATTTACCATACTCACTCCCTCTTAAGAGCTCCATTTTGAGCCACGAAGATGAAATCCCATCAAACTGCCTACCCTCAAACCTCTGAATTTTGGTTTGAAGGAAAGCTGTCGCACAGTTTTAAGTACCTCTAGGTGTGATAGAGTTTCCCTAGGTGTGCTCCAGTGAGCAACTCAGCGACGTGTGGGTTATCCTCTCTCATTTGGGAAGAAATGTCTTTCTTCTTTTCCTTATCTACCGTCAAAACATTTTTATCATAGCAAAATAAAACCCCACATTCATTTAGTAGTTATTCCCTATTTCTCCCTCTCCTCAGCTCCTGGTAACCACCAATCTGTTTTGTCTCTATGAAATGTTCTATTCTGGAGAAGAAATACTCACTTACCAGTGTCTATCCCAAAGACCATCATGGTCATAGATGGATGGGAAGAATCCCTTGTAAAATATGTAAATCAGGACACATATTAGGCGCTCAGTTAAAACATTGCTATGGCAAATCCACACATATCATGCTCTCCGGGACCAGCTCTAGTAACTTTGGGTCTGGGGGCAAAGCTTCCCACTTCAGAAACAGGGTTATCCTTGGGCAGTACAGATACATCCTTTCTCTCTTTAAAGATTTTATTCATTTGTTTATTTGAGAAGGATCAGAGGGAGAGGGACAAGCAGACTCCATGCTGGGTCAGGAGCCCGAGATCACAACCTGAGCCGAAACCAAGAGTAAGCTGCCCAACCAACTGAGACACCCAGGTGCCCCAGTCACATTTCTTAAAGGTAAAAACCTGCTGTTTTTTTATTTAAATGAGGGGAAAAACGATAAAACTAAGAATCTAAGTAAAGAATGCAAAATTAGGGAGCCTAGGTGGCTCAGGGGGTTAAGCCTCTGCCTTTGGCTCGGGTCATGATCTCAGAGCCCTGGGAACGAGTCCCGCATTGGGCTCTCTGCTCGGCAGAGAGCCTGCTTCCCCCTCTTTCTCTGCCTGCCTCTCTGCCTACGTGTGATCTCTCTTTCTGTCAAATAAATAAATAAAATCTTAAAAAAAAAAAAGAATGCAAAATTATTCCCATATGGGTAAATGACCAGAGACATGGAAACTTTAAGAACAGATTAGAATCTGATGTGGCTTAAAAACTTACTACCTACCCAAAAACACCTCTTTCTTTTTCCCGAGAAGACTCTGGGCCATGAAGCACCCTTGGTTAATTGCAAACCATGAGGAGGGAGAATAATTTACTTCTTATTAGCTGTAACTACACACCCTCAGAGAAGGGACTTTAGGACAAATAAGGGTGGAGACATGGAAAGAGCTGGTTAGAACAAAGGAGAGAAGATGAAGGTCCTGGAAGGAAAGGGGTCTGGTGTGTCAAGAGTAGACTTTGCCGGGGTGCTTGGGTGGATCAGTTGTTAAGCGTCTGTGGCTCAGGTCATAATCTGGGAGTCCTGGGATGGAGCCCTGCATCGGGCTCCCTGCTGGGGGGGGGGAAGCCTGCTTTCCCCTCTCTCACTCCCCCTGCTTGTGTTCTCTCTCTAGCTGTGTTTCTCTCTGTCAAATAAATAAATAAATAAAATCTTTTTTTTTTTTTAAAGTAGACTTTGCCTCAGGCTGTGTGTGGCCAAGATGGGTTAAATATGTGATCCCAAACTTATCTCACAAACTGTGTTCTCTAAAGACCAATCTATAAGTGGGTATCAAAGAGGGTAATGCATTACCATAGTTGAGCTTTAAGATCAGCTTTCAAAGTAAGCCAACCCAGACTGTCAACCCAGAGGGGCAATGACTCACAGAAAAGACCTCAATCTATCAGACTGAGAACTCACCTAACTCTTAACACCTCTTCTCTCAACTCTTAACATCTCTTCTCTCAACTCTTAACATCTCGTCTCTCACTGGAACACCTCTGTGAGCTCAAGAAATTCTGAGGCGACTGTGTCAAGTATCACAAGCTCTCTTCCACAGCTGGACACTAACAATTTTTGACATTTATTTCCTTAGCAAAAGTGTCCCTTGCTCTTTCTCACACCACTTTTGCTTTAAAAAATTAAATTTTAATGAGCACCTGGGTGGCTCAGTCAGTTGAGCATCCAACTCTTAGTTTCGGCTAAGGCCGTGGTCTCTGGGTTGTGGGATCAAGCCCCACGTTGGGCTCCAAACTCAACGTGGAGACTGCTTGTCCCTCTCACTGGGCTCTTCCCCCCTGCTCTCTCTCTCACTCTAGAGTAAGTAAATAAAATATTTTTAAAAAATTAAATTTTAAAAGTTTTTTTTTTCTTGGCCATGAACCATTAAAATAAACAAATGAATAATGTTCCCTCATAGTTTCCAGAGCAGCACATAATAGTTACTTCTGTCCAACTTAGAAATGGGAAGGTATTGGCTTTGCTTCATAATGATGTTTGGAAACACAAGGGTTGCATTTCACTTTGGAAAAGGAGCAGAATTACCCAGGCTTGTATCTCACAAATGTGATTTGAGGGCAAATTATGCATGTAATATATTTTATTCCTATTTAAACACACAACTGAAATGACAGGACTGCCCTAGTACCTATTTGTAAGAATATGAAGATCACTATAAAATAATGAGGGATTTTTGGCCCTTAACTATTTACTGAGGTTTTTGTGGCAGGTTAGCTTTGTACCTTTTAAGAAGCCCTAGAATGTTTTCACTTTTTCTCCTATGAAGGGCCTGCTTTGCCCCTCACCTTAGGCTGGAACTGGGACGGCACAGGTAGAACCTGGAGCCTCCAGGTTCAGCCCCCCCACCGCACCCCCACTCTGAGTTCTCATTAGAAGCTCTTTGGTTGTTTTCTGGCAGTTCTCCAAATATCAGGCATTCAAACAACCCCTAAATTTGCCCATTGGGACTAAAAGGAGTTTAGAAGAATATGAAATTCACACATACCAATCTGGTCAGATTTTCTGCCACAAATGTTACTAGGATTGCTCTGACTTGTTTTTCACTTTCCTTTTATGCTTTTGGTCATGGATTGAAAAAAAGAGGTCTGTGGAAAGAGTGGTAAAGGGAATTTAGGGACTTCTTAGGAGGATTTAATTTCATATTGCTACTCAGAAGTGGAGTAAAACCCAATCCCTAATTCCTGCTTTTCTATTTCCGCTCAGCTTTGTTTTCCATCGCTTCCGTGGACGGCAGTTATGAAAGACTATGAGCCTCCGTAAACACCAATGGTGAATTCAATGCTGTTCCGAACCCCCAATCCAAAATAAGGCAATACAGAGGTGCCCAGATCAAGTCTAGACTCTTACACATTTAAAAAAAAAAAACTGTAGTAGAGGCAGAAATTTATGTTAAAATAAAGATTGATTTGTGATGCACTGAACGGGAATATAGTAATTACCCATGAGGCAAGAGATCTCTGGGAAAAAAATCATGAAATCCAATGGGTTCTTCAAGGAGAAATGTGAAATAGGGGTGGGTTGGTGGGGCTAGAGGGCACATATTTTTGGAATTCAGATACCAACAGTATAATCCCTGCTCACTAGAACTCTACACTCTAATAGAAGAGAAATGTAAGTGTGATAAATACAATCTTTGTTTCCCTTCCCTACCTCCCTCCTTCTCTCTTTCCATTACTCTTCCTTCTCAACCAATAAGTTTGCTGAAACCTTGAGCTGAGAATAAAAGGGTCATCTAGTTAAGGCTGGGAGGGCTTCTGGAGGAGGTGACAGCTTAAAAGAGGAATAATTCAACAAATCATGGATTCAATACAGTTGGCCTTGAACAACACAGGGGCTGGGGAACTGAACCCTGTACAGTTGAAAATCTGTGAATAATTTTGATTCCCTGGAAACTTAACTACTATTAGCTTACTGTTGACCAGAAGCCTTACTGATAACATGAAGCATTAATTAACATATTTTATGTTATACGTATGTGCTGTACTCTTATAATAAAGTAAACTAGAGAAGACATTAAGAAAATCATAAGGAAGAAAAAATACATTTATAGTGCTATACTGTATTTATTGAAAATAATCTTCCTCGAAGTGGGTCCACAATTCAAACCTGTGTCGTTCTAGGTCAACTATGGTATGTTAGCCAAGGTAAGTGGAGTCAGAGGCAGAGTAAGGTTAAATGGGAGTAATGGAAGGAAGGCCAGGGTAAGCCCAAAGGTTGGATCTTAACCTACAGTGTCTGGGTCAGTAAAGAGGTTCATCATTCCATTACTTTTCTGTGTGCACTCAAATCTTGGATTTGTATCTTGAAAACAAAGGGACATTAGAAAGTGATGTGATTAGGGACAGTGTGGCAAATGGTGGGACTGGAGATCTAAGACTGAAGATTAGGGCCCAAGATGGTAGGTTCAGCTTGAAAGGGCAGGAGCCATAATCTCCCACAAGAACTTGCAATAAACCCAAGACACAGAGTACAATGTTTCAGTGGAAAGAGCTAAGCCTGTGTCAGAGGTGGCAGAAAATGGTACGAGACTGTTGGCAGAGCTGGTGGGAAAGGGGACAGTGAACTCAGGGCAGGTGCCATGCCTGTAGCTGTTCCCCAGGCCTACCATCTCAAGTAGTCATTCAGTTGCAGTGACTTTGCAGGCCTCTGGTCCAATCCTTTCTAAAGGTGAAAGAACCAAGAGTGAGTGGCTGTGTGACTTGATCGAGTTCACCAAGTGGTTAGACTTGCAGAGTGCAGTGCACAGGAAAGAGAGGCCTTTGGAGACCCACAAAAATATGGGGTTCAATCTTAACAGCTGCTTTCTAGCTGCATGTGTCCTTGAGCTAGGTATGGAGTCTCTCAGAGCCTCTGTCTCCTTAAGCTTGCATATTAAATAAGATAATGTATACCAAATATTTGCTTATGATAGTTGCTTATAAAGTATAAGGTCCCTTTCTGCTTTACTTATTCTAGAAATATGTACTGATTTACCTACTATATACCAGGCACTAATCTAGGCACAGAGAGAAGAAACCAGACAAAAATCCCCACCCTTGTCATGCTTACATTGACTTAGTGTTTTAGCTGGAAGCTCTTTCTCCCACTCCTTTTTAATAACACATATCTTGCAGTTCCTTCTTATTATACCAAAGATTAGTCATGTGTAGAATTATGCATGTGTCTGATTCTATGGACACATTGGGAACAAAAGTGAGTATGGCTGATTAAGTCAGAAAGGCCTAGACCTAGGGAACAGAATTGGGACTAAACTGCCACTTTTACCTCTACTCGGTCTGCTCCCCTAACTGCCTCCCATCCCATCAGAGTGGATGAGCCCAACCATCGCCTTGCACAAGAGGATCTTATCCCCCTCCTCGACTCATGGGCATTGCTCTGGCAAATGTTCCTTTTCTCTGTTTTTCACCATTTCTACCCATCTCTATCGGATCATTCCCATCAATACACCAATGTGCTATAATATCTCCCATTTTGTTTTTTCCTTTTATTCTTTTTAACTTCTAAAAAGATTTATTTGTTTGTTTGTTTGTTTGTTTGTTTAGAGAACATGAGTGGGAGGGACAGAGAGAATCCAAAACAGACTCTGCACTCAGCATGGAGCCAGAAGGAGGGGTTGGGAGATCAATCCCATGACCTGAGACCATGACCCCAGCTGAAACTAAGAGTCAGCTGCTTAACCAACTGCACCACCCAGGTGCCCCTTATTTTTTCTTTTTAAAGATTTATTTCTTTATTTAAGAGACAGAAAGGGAGAGTACATGATGAGCAGAAGGGGCGAGAGAGAGAGAGAGAGAAAGAGAGAGAGATAAGCACCTTCTCCATTGAGCATAGAGCCCCATGTGGGGCTCGATCTAATGACCCTGAGATCACCTGAACCAAAATCAAGAGTTGGACACTCAACTGACTGAGCCACCCAGGCGTCCCTATTTCCCATTTTAAAACAAATCCTTTTTAGATTGTGTCCCTGTTCATTGTATCCCTCCATGTTTTCTGCTCCTGTTATAACAATACTACTCCTGAAGGAGATAGCTACACCTGTTTCCTCCAGTTCTCCCACCTGTTCTTGGACCCAATCCAATCAGGCCTTTGTCTTTCCATCCACTGAAAGAGCTCTTGTCAAGGTCAACAATCTCTATGTTACCAAATCCAATAGTAAATGCCCAGTCTTTACTTTTAGTGACTTAGCAGCAGCATTCAACACAGCTCATCACTCCTTGAAATCCTTTCCTTCACTTGGCTTCCAGGATACTGTTCTCTCTTGGTTTTCCTCTTATTTCTCTGGCGATGCCTTTTTGGTCTCCTTTGCTAGTTTAAGATGCTCAGTCCTCAAACCTCTTCTATTCTCACTCCCTACCTGATCTTCCCATCTCCTAGCTTATTTATTTATTTATTTATTTATTTATTTATTTATTTATTTATTTATTTATAGAGAAAGAGCAAGTGAGAGAGCACAGGGGAGAGATAGAGAGAGAGGGAGGGAGAGAGAATCTTAAGCAGGCTCCACACACAGCACAGAGCCTCATGCAGGGTTCAATATCATGACCCTGATGTCACGACATGAGCCAAAATCAAGAGTTGGACACTTAGCAGACTGAGCCACCCAGGCACTTCCTCCTAGCTTTAAATGACCATTTCTGTGCTGAGACTTCCCAAATACACATCTCCAGCTGAGTATACTCTCTGAACTTCAGCCTTCATACTCACTAGGATTATCTAAAAGGAATTCAAACTCCACATATCTAAAATTGAACTCTTTATTTTCCAACAAGACCATTTTTTAAAAAGATTTTATTTATTTATTTGACTGAGAGAAACACAGCTAGAGAGGGAACAAAGCAGGGGGAGTGAAAGAGGGAGAAGCAGACTTCCTGCCAAGCAGGGATCCTGATGTGGGGCTCAATCCTGGGACTTTGGGATCATGACCTGAGCCAAAGACAGATGCTTAATGACTGAGCCACCCAGGTGCCCCTCCAACAAGCCCATTCTTGAGTTCTTCCACCGTCTCAATAAATAATAATTCCTTCCTTCCAAGTGCTCATAGCAAAAACTTCTGGGTTCTCCTTGACCCTACACTTTCTCTCATAGCCCTATCTAGACCATCAGCCCACGCTTCAGAATGTATCCCAAACCTACCTTTACTGCTACCCTCTGGTTCAGACCACCATTACCTTTGCATGATCTTTCCCAACAACTTCACGATTAGTCTTTCTACTCACATTTTTGGCCACCCTCCAGAGTCTATTTTCAACGTAGTGGGTGGAGGGAATTCTTTGAGGATAGAAACCAGTTCAAGTCCTTCCTCTGCTCAAGCCCTTCCAATGGCTTCCCTTCTCACACCAAGTGCAAACTGGAGTCATTACAACACCCTTGGACAGTCTCCTGCCACCCCTACCACTTCTCTGACCTCGGCTTATCGCTTTCCTCTTGCCCTTACCTGCCTGATTAGTACCTTAGTATCATCAGGTATACTCTCTATCTGTATCTGTATCTGTTGATACCTTTATTATTTATATACAAACAGGAATTTGGTTGGTCACTGCTATGTCCCCATTGTGACTTGAAAGTTTCAAGTTTTTGACAAAATTAAAAAAAAAATGTTCAGTGAGTTAATTAAATCTCCCTCACGTTTAATATTAACTTCTTGGTGGTGGCAACAAAGAAGGAGAGCCTGAGTTCCTCCAGCAACCTGAAATACATAGTCAGATTTTCTACTTCCTCAGGCTTTTAGCCTCCCTATGAATTCTGCTGAATGGGAGGAACAAAGAAGAGAAGATGACAGGGAGTGACCTTTATGAGTAACACAATTCTACCTTGAAAACGAAACTTGCTTCCAAAGCACTTCTTGAATTTGAGCCCTCTGCTCCCTCCTGGCTTAGGTGCCCACCACCTCTTTGCTGATTCACCACAATAGTCCCTTGACTGGGAGGATGACTTCTAGTCTTCTGGTCTTCTTATCCACCCTCCACGAGGCTATCCAAAGGTGACTTAAAATGGAAATCTGTGTAACCCACATAGCTGACACTCCCCATAAACAAGACTGGGATCCTCAGGTATACAATAAACATAGTCACTTCAGTGAGTATAGGACTGGAAGGCCACAGACATCTTAGCTAGTCTAGTTTTCAAGTTACAAGAGTTCTCTCCTCTCTTTTTTATTTCTTTCACCTACCTTCAAAAGTTATCAAGATCTTTCTTTGTGTTCAATGATATTCTCAGCTTTGAGGTAGATTTAAAAAATAACCACTGACTTCTAGATATGGGCATCACTTGTAATCATACCCAGACATTTGCAAAAGTACGCTACTGCACCACACAGAACAACATCATCAACAAAAAGGTGGGGTGGAGAGGAGAATGGATGTTTTCTGTACACCTACCATGTGCCAGGAATCCCCCTCAAGGTAGCAGTATTTTCCCCATTTTCTAGTTGAGGAAACCAAGGTTCAGGGATTAAGTTTCTTGCCCAAAGTCTTAGGACTCACTCTAAATTTCCTGCTGTTCCCATTATGAGGAATACTATAATAAAAATATGTATGAGAATATATATTTAGTAGAAAAGATACAACACAAAATAGTATCTGTACAGATGCTGCTATGTAAAATGGTTACAGGTATGTGGTCAAGGAAGGGATTTATTTATTTATTTTTTTAAAAAAGATTTTATTTATTTGACAGAGAGAAACACAGCCAGAGAGGGAACATAAGCAAGGGGAATGAGAGAGGGAGAAGCAGGCTTCCTGCCGAACAGGGTGCCCGATGTGGGGCTCCATCCCGGGTCTCCGGGATCATGACCTGAGCCGAAGGCAGTCGCCTAACCAACTGAGCCACCCAGGCCCCCAAGGAAGGGACTTAAATGAAAAGATTTGATCTTGATTTTATTGGATCACATGTCCTCTAAATTGTCCTAACGTTTAATAGTGATACAGTAGTTAGATTAACAATATTAAGAAAACAAGCTTGAGGAAAGGTATTCACTAGTGCAGTAGACACAGTCAGCAGAAGGGAGAGAATTTCTTAAGCAGTAGTTGGAGAAGGCTTGTGGAGGAGAAGAGGGTAAGGGAGAGATTTAAAGCCAGACAGAAAGAAGATGAATAAGAAAGATCCCCGCTGGCGGTCCAGCTTGTTTGAAATCCTCTCTACCCAGCAAGGACTGTTCCCACCTCCTAGATACTGACAGGAAAAATGCTGGCCAAGTAACGTTTCAAGTTTCTCTGGGGCATTACCTAACAAGCAGGATGCTGGGACTGATCTTGGCATTGCTGAGTGGAAAAGTCACTGGGCTGGAAATCAGAAGACCAGGGTCCTTGGTCCTGATTTAGCTGCCAAAAAACTTTATTTCCATCTAACCTTGAATAGGTCACTTACTCTCTTTTGTCCTCAATCACTCCATTTGTAGATTATAGACGTTGAACTATATGGTACGTTCTTTCCAATTCTAAACTTTTATAGTCACTTAGTTTGAGCTCTCATAGTGTCCCACCAAGACAGTTGTGGTTTCCTCCTAAATGGGGTCACTACCTCTGATCTTTAGCTTGAAGACTGATCTTTCAGAATCAGAATGAGCTACCTAGTAGGTAGAACAGATCATCTCTCGCTTACAACCGCAACGACTCTATGCTGCATAAAGTTCACGGCGACGGTCCTAGCATGTAAACAGGGATTATAAGGCCCTGAATGACACGCCCCATCCACGTCTTCAGCTCCTGCCACTGCCTCGCTTGGAACTCCAGGTCCTGGTAGTTTCTGAAGACACCGTGCTGTTACATGCCCTGGCTACTTCCTTCCAAGAAACCCCTTTTCACCTTTCTTCACCTGGCTCACCGTTCTAGCTCAGTCTTATCATCTTTAACATTCTTTCCAGAATCCTCCCATCCCCAGAGGAGTCCCTGAGCAGATATGCTCTCTCTAGCATCCTCCACCTATTTCATTCTACTGTGATTAATGTCAATTTGTCGGTGCCTCTGTGGCAGAATGTTCCTGACGCACAGGGGCCATCTCTATTTTTCTCTGTAGTCTTAACACATCCCTGATCTCACTCTCAGGATTCAACATGGTTTGTAGCAGGCATCTCGTGTTTATGAAACTGCACTCTATGCTTCTCAGCTACAACTACAAAGACTTGCTTGAGACTCCGAGACCATCAGCCCTTGGCAAGCCTACATTTGAATATGATCCCAAAGGTGGACCAAGGCGGGTTCCATCCCTATTTCTTTAGTGTACTTTGCTAGCTCCCAAGAACCCCACAGCCCCAGATCTGTTAGTTTCAGAGTCGGCAGGTCAGAGGTAGCTTCACTACTTCCAACCTTCTTCCCCTGGTTCCTCTAACCAGAAACACAAAGGTCTTGCAGTCCTGGGGTCCAGGCTGCTGTTCAACAGGGCTTGCAGGAAAGAACTGTATCAGACTCCACTAGGGTATTATTTTAAGCATTACTAAACACCCCTAACCTATCAACTCCTGGCTTTGTAGTCATTTCCAATTGGAATGTCTTTAGGCTGAAAAAAGACAGGTTTGTGAAAAGACATAAACATCTATGGCAAGAGGTGACATATGTTTTCTCCTAGTGCAAGCAAGGTACTCCCGCAGATTTTGCAATTTTTGGACACTGCATAAAATACATCTCTTAGGCAATTAATCTCCTGGCAGGCTCTGAGTGAAGCAACTGCTCCATGTTTTCCTTTGTCACTGTCTGAGAGTTTCACAGTGCATCTATCTGCTTTATTCACATCCAGAGAGCCAAAGACTGCTTAGAAATCTCTGCAGCAAGCATATGTAAAAACACTTAGCGTTCACACGTTTGATTTAAATATTGACAAATTTTTTCATTAGAACATTAAACCCTTAGCTTTATTCATCTTAAATGCTTTCCAGGAGAGTGACTTCCCCCAGTAGGGTGACTCCCAGTAACTCAATACAAATCCTGCAAGCACGAGTAGCACGGAACCTGGTAGTCTATTGTGCTCATATTCTGTGGTGAGGCAGCTGTAACTGGTTAGGAACCAGTGCTGGAAATAGTATTTGGAGCTTTCTTGGCAGATTTCTTACATCGTTATTCAATATGAACTGCAAATCATATGCTCGTAGTTATGAAAATGTCAGGAAACTCCTAGTGTTCATGCTTTGTTTGACAAAGCTATTTTAAAGCAATGTTGGAAAGCAGAAGAATCCAACATTTGGGATGTAGAAGAAAAGAGCATGCTCCCATGCCCAGCATTTCTTGAGAAGTTGATAATTCAGTCCTACATGACGAGAGCTCGGCTCTGAACTGATGGACGTACATTTCACACAGTCTTGATTGGTCCAGGATGTGTGTCAGGGCTACTAGAGGTCTGGAAGGAAATGCAAGAAACTTGTTCACTTCTTGCTCAGTTTGGATCAACTGAGCTTCAGAGAAGGGTCAGCAAACTGTTTGACTCTTACTCATGGCGGCTGAGCGACGCCCCTAGGATGGGAACAGAACTCAGGCAAAGCCGAGAGAGAGAAGGGTGAGAGCAGAAAGGGAAAAGAGAGGAAAGGGTTTGTGGCAAGAAGGAAAGGGGGAGGAAAGGGAAGCAGGGGAAACAAGAAGGAAGTGGTAAAGAAAAGCAAAAATATGAGAATACTTTCATCTCTAACAATAATGAAGTAGATTTGTTTCCATATAATTATAATTTAAATTTAGATTCTTATCACACTCTTATAAAATATGTAATTCTTAACCTACCCTTTAAAGACAATGATTGTTGTGAAAAGTTTGAAAAATGGAAGCACAAAGAAGACAATTAAAATCACTTTATATCCAGAACCCCCAGATACTTGCTGTTAACCTATGGCGTATGTCTTTATGCATACATAGAACCACACAAATAAATTCTTTTTATCACAAAGTAGAATTATACTAGACATAATTTCCTCTATTTGGTGTCATACACATTTTCTACATTGTTTAGTATTCTCCTAATAAATCCTCAATGATTTTTAGTGGCTGCAATTAAACCTTAACGCTGGGTCCAACTTTTCACTATAAAAATGTTGAGGAGAGACTGGGTGGCTTAAGTCAGTTAAGTGTCTGGCTCTTGATTTTGGCTCAGGTCATGATCTCAGGGTCATGAGATTGAGGCCCACGTGGGGCTCCATGCTGGATGTGGAGCCTGCTTATGATTCTCTCTCTGCCTCCTCTCTGCACCTTCCTGCTCCCTCTTTCAAAAAAAATGCTGAGGGGTGCCTGGGTGGCTCAGTTGGTTAAGCGACTGCCTTCGGCTCAGGTCATGATCCTGGATTCCTGGGACCAAGCCCCACATCGGGCTCCCGGCTCAGTGGGAAGCCTGCTTCTCCCTCTCTCACTCCCCCTGCTTGTATTCCCTCTCTGGCTGGGTTTCTCACTGTCAAATAAATAAAATCTTTAAAAAAAATGCTGAGATGAATATCCCTGTGTATGAATCTTTATATACATCTGTGGTTATTTCCCCAGGCTAAAAATGAATGGAGTTATTTTCCAGGCCAAAGGTATGCACATCTTCAAGGTTTTTAGATATATTTTTAAACAGTTTTCTAAGAAAATTGTTATAATTTATATTTCTTTTCTTTTAAAAGATTTTATTTATTTATTTGATAGAGAGAGATGACAAGTAGGCAGAGAGGCAGGCAGAGAGAGAGGAGGAAGCAGGCTCCCTGCTGAGCAGAGAGCCTGATGCGGGCCTGGATCCCAAGACCCTGAGATCATGACCTGAGCCGAAGGCAGAGGCTTTTTTTTTTTTTTAAAGATTTTATTTATTTGACAGAGAGAAACACAGCCAGAGAGGGAACACAAGCAGGGGGAGTGAGAGGGGGAGAAGCAGGCTTCCTGTTGAGCAGGGAGCCCGATGTGGGACTTGATCCCGGGCCTCCAGGATCATGACCTGAGCCGAAGGCAGTTGCTCAACCAACTGAGCCACCCAGGTGCCCCCGAAGGCAGAGGCTTTAACCCACTGAGCCACCCAGGCGCCCTATAATTTATATTTCTTTCTTTCTTTCTTTTTTTTTTTTTTTAAGATTTTATTTATTTGACAGAGAGAAACACAGCCAGAGAGGGAACACAGGCAGGGGGAGTGAGAGAGGGAGAAGCAGGCCTCCTGCCAAGCAGGGAGCCCGATGTGGGGCTCGATCCCGGGTCTCCGGGATCATAACCTGAGCCGAAGGCAGTTGCTTAACCAACTGAGCCACCCAGGTGCTCCTATAATTTATATTTCTACCATCCATATAGGACAGTGTCTATTTCCCTGCACTCACTGCTAACAAGTACCCGCAAAGATAACTACTAGGTCTTATCATTTTTTAAGACTGTATCTAATTTTTATCCTTAGTGAAGTTAAACATCTTTTTCATATGTTCACGTTTGTAAAACATTTGTATTAGTTATCCTGTAAACTGCTTGCAAATTTTGTACCTTTTCTCTGTTCATTCTGTTGGTATCATTATTCTTGTTAGGTAGAGAAACATATTTTCAGAGACTGACCAACTTGTCCTAGATCACATAGTTAGTTAAGTGACAAATTTGGGTTTTCTAAGTCGGCTTCATGTCATGCCAAGCGCAGCGCTCTTTTATAAATCACAAGGATCATCAAAATCTCCTAAGTCTAGCATGGCAAAACCAAACCCACTGAATACCGAAACAAATAAAATCAAAGAAATTTGCAACAGTAAAGTAGGGTGTAATGTCCTGTAATGAGGAATGTCAGATAGCTCGTTGTTCCTTGATTACAGTCACGAAGATCTGGGCTTAGAATATTTCAAAAAAACAGCAGTAGCCTAATAACCATATTTTTAATGTGCTTCATTTGAATGGTCTCTAGTTTCCTTTCCAAACTGGCAGATTTAAAGTAAATCTGCAGTGATGATGGGAGGAGAGATGCTGAGGAAGGCAAGGTTTCCTAGGGTACACGTGGATGCCATATTCTACTGGTCGGGGAGGGTAGGAAGCTTCCAAAAAGGCTGGTTGAGGATAGGGACATTCAAGAGTTGGAATGTATTCTGAAATGAGGGAGGAGCCATCCTGTCTTCCTCTATGCTGGCCAAGCTTCAGCTAGAGCATCAGGCTCCACTCTGGGCATCACAGTTACACATATACCATCACTCATGGAAAGCAAAGAGACCAGATCAGTGAAGAGAACTAAACTCAACCACAAGAGGAATAGTTGAAGGAGCTAGAGAGGTGACTGTGGAAGAAGACTTGAGGGAACAGGAAAACATTCTTCAAATGCCTGAAGGACACATTGTGTCCTCTTCTAGACAGGTATGCTCTTCAAGTTTCCCCTTCACCTCTTAGCTCCAGTATCCTGGCAGTCAGTCAGAAAACATATTTACTGATAGCCTGCTAGGTACCAGACACACTACTCCTGGGGAAAAGACAGAGCCCCTGTCATAAAGGAGGGCACACATTCAAGGTATCTAATATATGGTTATTGAGGACGGTGAGATATATAAGTGAATGAGGGAAAAACTATACTTATCAAAATGGCGAATAGGAAGGGAACTGAGATGGCAAATGAATACTTTGTCCTCAGAAATGACTGAAGAAGACAGAAAGCAGAAGCCAGGTTTGAGGAGAAAATGCAAGTTAGTTCCTTCTCTTCTATTTTCACATTACCAAATCACTTCTCCAACTAAGCTCCACCTGGTTAAACCTCATTTCCTGCCCCTGCTGCTTTTACGATAGAGTATAAGTTGCTTAACTTCATGTATAAGCACTTCATGGACTGGAGTCTATCTTTCCAGTCTTAGCCTCTGCTGTTGAGATATAAAGAAAAGAAATGGACAGAAAACTCCTATCTGGAGTCTAAGTGCAGGTGAGGCTGGCCGAGGGAGGCACCTTCAATGAAGTCTATTGGTTCCTTGATTCAACGGGGGTTAACTGAGTGCCTGATCTAAACCAGCTGTAGCAGCTAGTACAGTTAGTACAGGTTCTGGTGCCCAAGGAGCTCATGGTTTAAAGAGGGAATGTGGGCTATGGAGAAATACCATAAGGGCTACTAATTGGCAAGGAGGAACTAGCAGGAAGAGATACAGCAGTGGTTCTAGCCATGCATGCTGTAGTACTGAGTGTTTGCTATGCGTCAGTCCCAATTCTAAGTGCCAGCACTCAGGGCTATACCCAGGGTAGGGTCGGGGAGCCATCTGCTTGATGCAGCCAACACAGTACAAGATTTGTGGAGAATTTAAAAACAACAATGAAAACAACTATTAAGCTAGTCTGCTTTTATTACCATCATGTAACCGCAATTCAAACAATATGATATAAGATACTCCTTCCCACCAGGTTGGATCATCCCACTGCCTGCCCTTGGTACGCCACTGCATGTGCTACAGCAGCCAACAAAACATCCCCAAACTTCTGCCCCCACGGAGCTTACATTCTGGGGGGTGGGGGGTGGGGCTCTTCTCTTCTAACTTGCACAGAACTGCCCAGAGTAACTGGTCAGAGACCAGAGCTACATGTGGCCCTGTGGCTACATCCTAGCCAGCGAGATGTGAGCCTCAGTGAAATGTACCACCTCTGGAATCAGGTTTGCAGAAATAAAGTGAGACAGGAAGGAAAAAAGGAAGGAAGGGTGGGGCAAGAGGGAGAGAGAGGAGAAAAGTGTATAGACAGGGGAAGAGAAGGAGGGAAAGAAGGAAGGAAGGAGGGTAGGAAGGGAAGGAGGAAGGGATGGAAGAAGGGAAGGTAGGTTGACTGAAGAGAGGAAGAACAGAGGGCTGTGCTCTTAGAAAGGGTGGGGGCGCCTGGGTGGCTCAGTTGGTTAAGCGACTGCCTTTGGCTCAGGTCATGATCTCGGAGTCCGGGGATCGAGCCCCACATCGGGCTCCCTGCTCGGCGGGAAGCCTGCTTCTCCCTCTCTCACTCCCCCTGCTTGTGTTCCCTCTCTAGCTGTGCTTCTCTCTGTCAAATAAATAAATAAAATCTTAAAAAAAAAAAGAAAAAAGAAAAGAAAAGAAAAGAAAGGGTGTGTTCCTGATGGGAATGTGGTTGTGAAGATGCTGAAGCCATCAAGGACAAGATAAATGCCAGGGGTTGAGTCTGGCAGAGGAATAATACAGACTGAACCTGGGTCTCAGGGTGGGCATTGGGAACAGAGCTACACTTCTACCTCTGGGCAGCATCCTCTGGACTAGAGAGAAATCAATTTCTACCTTGTCTAAGCCATTTCTCTCTCTCTCTCTCTCTCTCTCTCTCTCTCTCTCTCTCTCTCTCTCCATCCATCCATGTATCTATGTATTTATTAATCTATTACAACAGCTTAGACTGTATCCTAATTAATACTGAGAGTAACTATAAACAAATAAAGGAAATACACAGTTTGTCCAGTGGGAACTGCATGCAGAAAACTGCAGCAGGGGGAAGGGAGAATGAGTGCTGGTAGGTGGGAGGCTACAATGTCACTGTTGCGGTTCGACCAGCATGGCCCATCGTAGTAATTGTTAGCCACACGTGCCTGTTGTTGAGCACCTGAACATGGCTAGCCCAAACTGAGATGCATGGTAAGTGTCAAATACACCTGGAATTCAAAGATTTAGAACTCAAAGCATGAATGCATAATATCTCGTTAATATTTTTATATTGATTATACATTGAAATGATAATATTTGGGATCTACTGGGTTAAATAAAAAATACTTTAAGCTCCCATTAGCAGTTCTGGTCCTGTTCTTCCCTCTTCCCCAAGGTTGCTGCTCCTATTGTGTCATTGACTGTCCCCAACCTCCCAATCCCTCCAGTTCCAGTCTTTCCACAATCCTTTCTTGGGGGGAAAGTCCTGCTCTCTGGGTATTAAGGTCCATCAAGAATAATCATGATCATCCATTAGACTCTATCAGAGACCCAGGAGAAGGAGGCCCCTACATGTGGGCAGAATGAACTACACCCCTTTGGAGAACAGGTGAGAAGCACCAGAAGGCTTTGCTTCTCAAAAAACACCCTTTACCAAACTGGACCACCATAATACATGATCTCACCCCACGAAGGCTTTGCCTTTGACTTTCCTATTTTTGTTTCTGGAAGGCCCTGGTCAAAGAAAAGTGGCCTTTGGAAACTGAGCCACAGTGTTTAAGAACAAGGGTTTTGAGTCATGTACAGCAGGGTTCACATTCGAATTCTATCCTTCCCCATCCGTATGGCCTTGAATAATTCGAAGCCATTTCAGGCATCCATTTTTCCAAAGCCAGGAAACTATGACCCACATCTCACATCACATTTCCACCTTTAACACACGTGCCATGGATACAGTCCAACTCTCAGACTAAAGACCCAGGCCCCCAGCCATCTCTCTTAAGAAGCTGTATAGAATCAGGAATAAGGATTAAAAAAAATATGACTACGGGGGTATGAATCACCTTTGCTTCCACTGCCTCACGGAAAAATTTTGCCAAGGGGGAGTGGGCTGGGAAAGGCAGTAAAAGGGGAACCACATTCCCATCAAGTACACACAATAAATGTCAAAATTCCTGTCATGCACGTACAGCATTCTACCTGGGGCTAAGGGGTCAGGATTATGCATGAAAAAAATTAATTGAAATGGTTCTTCAAGAAGAAGGGAAAACAGGGCAGCATGGCGTATCCTCAGCGAAATGTCCTTTTCACAACAGCCCTCGGGTTACGCCAGCCAGGGAAGGCCTGTCAAGGGGATGCTGGCTGACGCACAATGAAGTGTTTCATTAACACTGTCAAATCATGACAACATTTACGGGTCCAAAGGCGGCACCTTCACGTGTTACTCAGACATAAATCTCACCTAACTTCACATAGCTGGGAACAGTTGACATACCAAGAGCTTTCATCCATGAATCACATCAGGGAGTCAACCCTTTCTATGCATTATTCCATTGCACTCTTACCGCAACAGTGGGAGCTGGCTAGAGTTAACCCAGTTCACCAAGCCTCAAAGAGGCTTCTTGGATTTTCCCCGATCTGGGGAGCACCAGACTGAGGGTCAGAATCGGCTAGCTTTAAAGGTCGGCGATGCTGCTAAAAATATAGGAAAGTCAGGTGCACCATGTTTGCATTTATTATGCAATAGTAAACTTCTAAGGATGGAATTTTACTTTGAATATTTTAAATTTTTTAGGGAGATGAAATGCTAGTGAACTGATCCCCCTGACTAGGAAGCAGACTGGAAGCACGTCTGTAATTGAGAATGACTCTGGGAAGGCCACGTGCACTCCAGAGCATATTAGGGAGGAAGAAAGGAAAAGCAAACCTGCTGGAGTGAAGTCAGGGCATTTTTTAAACATCTGGATCACTTTGTTTATCAATAAAATGGGAAGACTTGCCTCTACACTGCCTGGAGCCCTGGGGTTTTGTACGGCAGTGTCTGTGAAAATACTTTAGTTAGCAATAAAACTCTACCTGAAGGGTACCAGACTGTTCGGTGATGGCAATGGGATACCAAAGGGCAAACGCTGG